>PVLA01008493.1:0-88000 GCA_004027455.1 Hydrochoerus hydrochaeris | reverse complement strand
TTAAAGCACAAACATTTCTTACTTTGAACTTACTCTCTTAACCCACTTGTGAAACATGGAAGATGTTTGTTCTAGAGTTCTGATCTAATGTCTTTTAGGATAACTTTTAATGAGCTGGAAAGATGGAGAAGGGTGGAGGATGAGGGGATCTAAGCCTTATGTGTATGTACTAACTCTTCACTTCAAATGTGATCATTTATGTATTGCAAACATTAGTAATGAAATTTAATATAAAGGATCTGGCTCCATAAGAATTTTAGCATTGTTCTAATTCTGTGAGAAGCACTGTTGCTATTTGGATTGAACTGTCTTTATATCTGTTTTGGGAGTGCAGCCATTTTGACAATGCTGGATGTCCTTATCTAGGAACAGGGGATGTCTTTATATTTTCTGATGTTCTCCTTGATTTTTCCTTTTAGATAATATTCTACGGAATTTTCACCTCCTGGTTAGATTAATTCCTAAATATTTACGTGCTACTGTGAGTGATTTTGTTTTCCTAATTCTTTCGTTGTGAGCTCATTACTGGTGTACAAAAAGCTATGGATTTTTGTGTGCTAATTTTGTACCTAGTACATTGCTGAATTTGGCTGTTAATTCTAGGAGTCATATCATAAGAAGTAAAGAATGAAACATGACTGTCTTTGAACTAAGATCAAAATGGAATTAACTTATATTTCAGAAGTTAAAAACATACTTAGCTAATTAATAATTATAGCAAATTCATCAGACTATAAACAATTGCAAAGTTATATTAATATATTTTAAAAATAGAATCTCATTAATATAACTGTCAAGAATTTAAAGAATAATTAGTAGAAAAACTGACTGTAGAAATTAAGAAACATAAACCAAACAGTGAAAGTGGCTTTGTATTCACCATATCTTCTATGTTTGAACTTTCTTTAGCATACTTGTAGGACAAGAGATACTGATAGCAACTGGCTCAATAGCAATTTCAGAGGTGCTAATGTTTTATGTCTCAAAGAGATCAATACTTTTCCTATATTACACATATTTCTTTCATGATTTCTTTGCATATATGCCATATTTCACAATTCATAGCTTACAACTTTTAAAACAAGCATCTATGATAAATACTAAGTATTATCTCTCTGTCACATACTGCACAACTTTAATAGTATGTACTCTGAAATACTATGCATCTTTCCATTAGTTTAATTTTAGTTAATGTGCCAAAATAATTACATCTATGACTGAAGTGAAATTCAAATTAGTCTCTTCCTCTTGTACTTGTCTTGAAGCATCAGGTATAATATAATTTAATTCTTTTCAAGTCATAGTCAGGATTTTTTTTTGTCATTTTATTCCTATGACCTCTTTGTTAATGCTGTCTTGTATTTTAATCTCAGTTTTCCTACTACTTAGACAAATACAATTATTTATAAATTTACCATCAGCACAAAATAATAAGACAATACAATAATGACAGACATATTGTAAGTAGCTGTTGAAGGTATTTTTTTAAATTACATCTCTGCTATAAATTAATAAATAACAAGTTAACAAATAAATTTTCACCTAAATTGCTTTAGAACTAGAATTAACTTTGTTTACATATAAACATCTGTTATTAGAACATTATAAATGCCTGAAGACAAAAAAAACTCTTATGATGTTCAGATATTTATTGAAAACAGACCACAAATCTGAAACACTTTTCTTGAAATTATGTACACAGTATCTGATATAATCAAAATACTGCAGTGTAAGTGTTGATTTTGAAGTCTGTATGAGAATTTGCGTTACTTTGATAATTCCCACTTCCAGTAGAAAACTGACAACTTTCCTTGCTCCAAGTCCAGCTACACTAGCTTTTCAGAAGCAGATCTTGTTAAATCTCCTAATGTGATTTATACTCTTATTTGTGTCTTGATTCTAATATTTTTATTTGTTCCAGTGTAGCAACAATGAATACTTCCTGGCCCTCAGTATGCCTAACATAATCATGTTACTGGTTTTTCTTCATGATTTACAACAAATATTTTATCTAGGATTATAACTCTGTGGAAGACACATAATAGCTTTTAATGCTTGGGTGCATGTAGCATATTGTCTTTCTTCTCTAATGATATTTTATTAAAGTGAAGTCACCCTTTTATATTGAGAGTGTATTTTATTCTGTAGTTAGAATTTGCTTAGATTTCTTTGCTTGTTGCAACACTTGAGAAAGCAGATGTTAATGGACACATACAGAGTATGTGTGTAGGATGGGAGTTGTGTGGTGAAAAAAAAAATTTTTCTTGCTGAAATCATCCAAATTCTGAATTATGTTGCCCAGCATTTATTCTAAAAAAAGATAATACACTAAAACTAAAAAGTTATCAAGACAACTGCCTTTTCATCCCTTGGAATTTCTCAAGATGCCTTGGGACCAATACATTATAAAAATGCTATGTCCTGATGATTTTAAGAAAGTGCTTCCATGCAGGTGGTTACTACTTCTCTGTGATATTCTGCCTAGATCTATGATATATGTCTTAATTATATGTTAGAAATAGCTATTAAAAATTCAATCTTTAAGGGACCAGAATTTTTTATAAATGTAAATTATTATTCTCCACATCAGACTCTGGAGTGGGTTATATATGTTTTTTAAAATCCTCTTGATATTACATTATTTATACATTATTCCACAATGGCATATGGTTCATTATTCCCTTCTTTGTTTTTCCACTGTTATTCTATCACATATTTTCATATTTCTGTCACTGTTACCAAATATACTGTACAATTTTAGAGTGTAAGTTACAGTGCTTAGTGTAATATGCATGTTGAATGCGTGCATAGTGAGATTATCAAAAGCACTGGCTTTCCTCTGTTTCTGTATCACTACTCAGCTTGCAGATGCAATATAATTTCTGGTTAAATGGTTGCCAAATATTACAGTGCATAATACCTAAAAATGGCTAGTGAATTTTGCTGTTCTTTCATATACTGGAATTTCTGTGTTTTCTTTTTATTCACTAAATAAGAAATTTTTCATATAGTGAAAGAGGGCATTCAAACTTTCAAGTGTCTTTTTTTTTTACCTGTGATTGGTAAATCAATATCTTTGAAGCATCATTGCTTTGATATTTCAAGATAATATTGATTTTATTTCTTAGGTCCTTTCTTCATAGCCAAGTAACTATAATTAAAGTGAAAGTACTGACTGCTTCTGTAGTTAGATTTATTTGAACTTCCCTGAGTGTTTCAAAATGTACCAAAGGATTTTCCAAGAATTAAACTTTCCAATATGTGTCAGTATGTGTCCATACTTATTGAATCGCTTATTTTTCTGAGTTGCTCAGTTACAATCACCTATTCACCTGGTTGCAATTCCCTGTTTTACATTTCAGCTTATCAAAATAGTCACATCAGCACATAAATTTAATAAGATTCTAGCATTATTCCTTATGTAGGCAAACCACAGAAAAATTTTCAAAAAACACTAAAATGCACACACACACAAAAACATGATTCCTGGATGTATTTCCTCCATGATTACTGATGAAATTGAGAAAATGACCTTTGCTGGCAGACAGCCAAGCAGCTTCTGCTTTCAGACACTGAAGGCAGCTTTCGATTGTGTTTTGATGTTTTTCAACAGTATATTACTGTATTGACTTGATGGCAGCCAAAACATACATTTGTAATATCATTTTTCTACAGCAGTTTTTTCCGCTCAATCAGACTTGTACACAAATATCCACATGACAGAAGAATGTTTTTAACTTAAGCATATCTCTTAGGAATAGTGTCATGCATGATCCATTGTGAAAGAGTATAAGTAGTTGCCTATGCCTAGTATTTATTTTTTCCTTTAATGAAATGATTCTGAAATTAATGGCAAAAAGAAAATGTGTTTCATGAACAAATGATTCTATACAAATGTTACTATCATGGTGCTGAAGATTGACGGACTGTCTTACCTTCTATCTGTTTTATGTGGTCAAGTGTTACTAAGCTACAACTGTCCCTTTAAATTAGTCTGTAGCAATACTTCTTATTGATGTCATGCAAGACAAAACTGCATCTTCAGGACAGAATTCAAATCATTGGTATTTTTCATTAGTTCTCTTCTACACTTAAGTACTATAATACTGGTCTACTTCGCACCTAAAAGAACTAAATTACAGCTTAAATTGAGATTGTTTTATTACTAAAATCCCTTCAGGAATCCTTTCAGTGAGCCTCAAAACGGCTATTCCAAAAATACTGCTCAGAAATCTTACACCACGTTAGTACTTGACACCAAAAGCTTTTTAAATTTTTTAACACATCAATTTACTTTTAAAAATACATCATTGTTCATTAAAATAGGCCATTGGAGGGAAATTTTTAAAAATATTTAACCTTTAAGCTAATATTAAAAGTATGAATCTATTCACATAAGATCATCCCATAAGATAAAAACTTATGCATGTAATTTTCTTATCAATTTACCAATGATAACACAATGTATCATTCATAACTACAAAACTGTCAATGATAGAATACATTTCAGTTTTCACAGAGAACCATGTTTCAGCCACGCCAAATTGTATTTCGAATTCCACAAACTTCAGAGTAATCTTTTTTTTTTTGCTTATTCACCTCTCAAAAATAATTTGTTTCTGTGCTTTAACTAATTTTTACAATAATTAGCACAATCTTTTCAAAAAATAAATCAGTTTAACTAAACATGCTATATATAAACAAGTCTGGTGACCATAGGTTTTTATAAAAAATTCAATCCATTACTGGTGTTGCATAATCTGTTTTCAAGGAAAGTTACATTTGATTCAAAATCAAATGTATTAAACTAATAGAGCAAAATATTGTTTCAGTGTTTGGTGATTTTTGTTGTTTTTCATCCCCTTTCCTAAATCCTGCTCTCATTCTGAAACAAATTTATAGTAATATAATTAGTATTAATCTGTTACCCATCAAAAATTGCTGTAGTCACTCTTGGTAGATAGATAAATAAATAAAAATAACTGTATAAATGTTTAAAAAACTCCACAAAATTAACATAGATATACTTACCTACTTGGTGTTCAGAATATATAATGGAAAAAAGGTCACTTTACTAATCTATATTTTAGTAAAAAAAAAAAGCCTTAAATATGTATATGATACACCCAACTATATGCCATGTTTAAGTTACTAAAAATACATATTAGTGCTATTTTAGTTTCACTGATGATTTTATAAAACTACAAATTGGGGCTGGGGATTTAGCTCAGTGGCTTAATCACCTGCCAGGCAAGCACAAGGTCATGTGTTCAATCCCCAGTACAAAAAAAAAAAAAAAGAAGAAGAAAAGTCCCTAAAAGTTAATTAAAATCAGATTTATATTTAAGAAAAAAAAATATAACTTCCAATTTGTAGGATTGTTTGAATTATCTTTCTGAATTTATATAAATTTACCAATATAAATTTTAAATTTATTTATGTTGAATAATTTATCTTGTTTAAGGTAATAACTACAAATATATCACTTCTGGTTTGTTTGAGTTATCTATTTGAAGTATCTACTTTTTTTTCCACATAAAATGGTCTATGTCAATTTTAAATTTATTTTCAACTGAATAAAAACTTACCTTCTTTAAACATTATTAAATTTCTAAAATGTGTTCAAGTTAATTACATCAAGCATATTCTTCTACATGCATGTATTATAAACATGCATGCATTTTATATTATATATTTCATTCTATATAAATATAAATTAATAATATGATTTTGAGTTAAGTTTAATCCATGTTTAATTAACAGTAAGTTTCTGTTAAGGATTTATAAGATTATGACAAAATTATTGGATTTATGAATTTTGAAAAGATACATTTTCATTCCAGGAAGATGAAATCAGGTGGCATGCTACTATTATACAAAGCAGAATGTGATCCCTAGTATGTCAAGTTCTCTTGGAGATGGAAGTAGAGGAATATAATTCTGGAAAGAACTAAGTAAATGAGATAGTTTTAGAGGCTGAACCTTAGAGTATTAGTGGAATCTTAACTAATATTTGGAGAAAAAATAAATAATATGGTATTGTCTTCTGAAAGTTTCACAAAACTTCCAGAAAACAGCTAGAACTTCCACAAACCATTCAGAAAAAGTGCAAAATATCTCCAGTTAAGTGGGTAGAAAACAGGATATGGATGTTTATACTTTCCTTCAGAATCAATTCTCCTTATTGTTTCCTAACTTTTAACTATACTTTTCTTTCATAAACATTCAGTTTTGCCATGAGATCAAAGATGATCTCAAATTGGACACAAGGTGTCACCTATGCTTTACTTAGCTTAGACCAGAGTTGGGCTATTTTCTTCCTTCAACCCAAGGTACTACAGTCATTTCCTTCTACTTCAAATTTTATCCTCAACAAAGCTTTGTATTTTTCCCAAGCACTTTTCTACCTGCTACTAAAACAAAATCACCAATTGTTCATTATTATTTAAGGTAAATTTTAATTTTCTTACTGTTCATTTTCAAGTTACATAATTTAATCCTCTATAGTAGCATAGCTATCAAGATATTCTTTTACTTATGCTTTGTACACTTTCAAAAATTTCATGGAAGCCTGAAAATACTATTCAGATGCAAAGAGTAAAGACTTCAATACAGAAGGCACAGAGTTCATTCAGTCTCTCCAGCAGTCTCAACTCAAGTAGTGGTTTTACGTAGTGTTGTATATTCTGACCACTGATTTTGATTATTAGAACTCACTTTGTGGTGGAATTATCCTCTCATACTAATCTTTTAGATTCATATTTAATTACCAAAACTTGTGAATAAGAAATCCTTTTCCATTCATTTCATGCATGTTAAATTGTATGAATATTTAGCAATTTTGAATATCAAAATATAAATAAAACAACAACATACTCTATGAAAATATACTGCATCCATGTAGCAATTGAGGGGTTTTATGTTTTTCTGATTTTTTTGTATCTGAAAAAGAACTACGGACCTCACAGTAGCAATTAAACTTAAAAAAAGAAATAAAAAAACAAGTTCACATGAACTGCTGATGTTTTAAAGTGATTTTAATCATTTTTTTTGATAATTTGTCTTAGAAGAACTAAAATTATTACTGAATACTACTCCTTCCTTGTATATTGTGTAATATCACACTACAAAGATTATATCCTTCCCTCTCAAGCTATTCTTATTTTAATGACATCAAAAATGTATTTTCTCCATAAAATATTTCTTTATAAATGCAGCTCCTAATAGCAAAATGGATTTTAACACAATTTTTTCCATTACTCAGAAAGCAATATGTACCTATTAGAGAATCTCTCTTAGTCCATTCAGTCAATATTTAGCTGATGATCATCTGAAATCTAAATGTAAAATTCTGATTTCTGATAATAAGATTTTTTCAGCTAGTAGGCACACAGTTTTTAGAGCTGTGACAGCACTCTGGCTTCTCTCACTCTTCCCCATTATTGGAAAAATAGACACAAGCCTTCCATTAACCTCTGAAGTGATTTGGAAAATTATAACAGAAATCCTGTCCTCTAAATTGATTTGAGAAATTAGGCAAAATGAAATAAATTGCATGCATTCTCCATATTTAATAACAAAGAAGACCATAACTTGTGGAAACTGTTTGTATTTAATCACTTTAAATTATTTGTGTTTCTTTGTAAGTGGCTAATAAATTTTCCTTTCAAGAGCCTATAAAAGTCAGTTTTCCAGAATAATAATGTGCTTCCTCATTATGGTAGAGTAAAAATTAGTAATTGTCTTCTTGAAAAATTCCTGATCATTTTTCCAAATTTCTCTCAAATTTTTAATCATAGCAAGCATCAGTTTTCCTAGTTCATGAAAAAGAGGCTTTGTGTTCTTAAAAAATTTATGAAGGAGTTAAAGTGTTACAAATACACACAGATATAAAAAGTTATTTCTTTTGGATAAAAAAATCACACAAACACACACAAAAAAGGGAGGATGCAAGAAAACAATGGTTAAATTTTGGGGGGATTAAATTTAACACTGTTCTAACACATCAAAATGTTGAAAACCACTTTATTACATGAAATCAAATACTAAGTTAAATCATAAAAATCTGCTTTACTCAATACCATATGATGAACAACAAATAAAATTATGATTTGTTGCATTGAATTTCTCAAATGACGTTTGATAAATCCTTTTAAGATATTTTTAGTCTGAAATACTTAATGCACATTTCTTAATTGAATAACTCCATGATAATTTTAAATTTTTATGTTATCTACTCAGTAAAATCAACATCCCCCAACAGTAAATTCTGCTCTTTCTACCAAGGTTCTGAAAGTTGTACTCTATGCATTTCATCATGGTGTGGCAGCACCATGTGGCATCCTCTGAGTGACAGCGCTAGTAGCACCATATGTTTTAGCCATCTAGACAGTGCTGTGTTGCCCATGGAGTGGTACACACGTCTCCTTAACAGTTTCTAAAACAGAACCTTACAAACTTTAAGAAGCAATTAGCATTAATTCAAGCCAAATTTATTGACACATTGGTGGAAAGAATTATGTGACTCTTTAATGGTTGTCGCCATATGGTGATATGAAATAAATTAACAAATCTTGGTTTGAAGTCTTATAGTTAGCTCACATATTAGAATTTGAAGTTTACAATTCCAGTTTTACTGAGTAGTTTTTTTTTTTTGAAATTTCCTATTATGTGTGACTAGCTAGGTTTTAATGATGTTATTAAAAAAGTTTGAAGCTATTAAATTTTCAACGTATTTGACATAAATTTTTACAGCTAAATTACAAGTATTTTCACACATGCATCCTTACAGACTGATATTTCACTTACAAATTAACAAATTCATTTCTAGAAATGGTTTTGTTATATATTAGCAATAATTGTAGAAACACAGAGCATATCGACTTGCAGAAGAAAAGCATTATGGTATGGAATCACTTGCCTGTAATGAGATGTCAGTAGAGTAACAGTAAAATTTATTTTTCCATGAAATACTTGAAATACATGCTTCATTTAAGGGTGTGGATGTTGTAACAAAATACAGAAATTTTCAGTAAAATCAATTAATTAGTGTCTGTTATATTCAGTGAAAATGCTGTCCTCATTGAAGTTTGTATACACCTGACACATAAATAGTATACACATAAATTGTGTATAAATAGTGTATATTTGATTAATTGAATGTTACCACCTGTCATACAAGTCTGGGGAAACAGGAGAGAATAAAAGAAAAAGTGTCTTTCTTCAACCAGTGGCTCAAATCTTGAGTAAGGTCAAAAGGGCAAACACCCATTTAAAGCAAGCTGTCTGCCAGGCACAGTGGCACATATCTGAAATGACAGTACTTGGGAAACTAGGGCTGGGGGGTCACTGTGCATTGGAGGCTGGCCTGGGCCACACAGTGAGTTCAAGGCAAACCTGAATTACATAGCAAGATGTTGCCTCAAAAAGAGAAAGAAAGAAAAAGGCAGGCAGACAGACAAAAAGAGCAGGCAAGCTGTTTGAATTTCCCTAGAAAACTTAGAATTATATTTCATAACAAGTTGAGGGGTAAAATAAAAATGGTTAATAACATAAAGGAATGGATGAATATAGAAAAAAAAAAGGTGGAAAGACCTATATACAGTGTACAGTGAATCTGAAGTAATTGTAATGAACTGTGATCACCTTAACATATTTCAAGTTACAAGATATGAAATGAAGTATCCATAAAATGAGTAGGAAGGAATTAACACACATGCATATGCGCGCACGCATGTGCACACACACACACACACTATTTAGAAAGTCAAATCAAATCTTTTCAGTTGTACTGGACCTCTTGAAGATATTTTGTAAAGTTGACCCCTCCCTCTCTTACCTGACTCTTGATATCTTGTTAATTTCATTCTTTTCTTCTTTTTGCATATTGCTAATTTTAACACAGTTGCGTAATTGCAACTGTGTTAAACTAAGCACAAACTAGCAACTGAGCACAAACCAGCAAACAATTTTTATTGATATATGAGATATATGAAATGTTGACACTAAGGTAGCCTGACAGTATCTATGTGTAACGTACATTAAAATACTCAAAGGCATCTGCAGTTTGAGAAACAAGTTTTATGCTAAATATATTTCAACATGCAATGTTGATATTGTAACATGTAGTCCACCAATCATTTTTCACTTATCTATGCAAGGTAAGATACTTATGAATAGTTCAGTATGTGACTATTTTCCATCTCATTCTCTTCTTTCCCTTCTGTTTAATAGTCACAAATTCATATTACTGTCCAAATCATAACCCCAACAGCTTAGAATGGGTAGTTAAATACAATGTCAACTAGTTAATTTATAGTATAGCATGTAAAATTAGCCTGTGAAGTGACAGTTTTATTTTTATTCTAGGTAAAAAGAAATTATAATCTGAAATCATTAACATGAGTGTTATTTTCATTATATTGTGCAATGACTGTTTTAAAATCAATAAAGTTACACACTTTATATTTTATGGTTTATAGATACACATTCATTTTGTATGAATGGGAAACATGCAAATTAGCTAAAAATTATATTTTATTTCTTGATGCGTGAATGCAATTGCCTCATGTGAAGTCAAGATGGACTAAGAGGAAAAGTTAAATGTAATTTCCTTCTTTCTATTATTTTAATGTCATTTCTCATTTATCCCTACTAATCTTATGTTGTTTTTGTTTGCATCATCTTGCAACTGTTGAATTGTTATTTTCTGATTCCTTGTTGTTTTTAAAAGATCTTTCCTTTCCTCTTCACTAACTGCAATCTTGTCTTTGAGGTCTGAAACTCTACCTTCACTTTTGTTGTGGTTTTGTCAACTTAACAATAGAATTTTTGATTTCCTGTATATCTTTGAATCTGCTTTATGTATTCTGTTTGTTTCTTATATTGTTCATTCAGGGATTCTATCATTTTGCTTTGTTCCTCTAATATTTTAACTATGTCTTCTTTAGATGCATGCACTATTTCTTTCACTACTTTTATCATTTCTTCTTTTACCTGGGAGATTATTTTTAAATTGAGTTCCTTTATAGTTTTCCATACTTGTAGGTGTATGACTAGTATTTTCTTCTATGTATGTGGCTCCCAGGCTTTCTTGGGATGGGCTGGAGGTTTGAGATTGCATTTTGGTCTTTCATTTTGTCATTTTCCTATATTTCCACGTTTCAACTGATGTTCCAAAACTTTCCCTGGGCATGCTGAGAATCACCTCCTGTGCCCTCAGCTCCTGGGACTCACAGGTCTTGGCTCCCCTGGTTAAATGAAGGTTGCTGGGCATGGTCCACTCAAGCCCATGAAGCCTTTCAAGGCTAGTCCAGTGTCCTAGTGGGCTGGGTGGGCACCCAAGCACCGGGAGTAATGTCCCAAACTCTCCTGGGCCAGAGCCAGGGAGCTGGAACTTGCTGCTGCACGGGTCTACCTTCCCTTTTAGAGCCTGCTTGTTCCCCTGGTTGAATAAAGGTCACTGGGCATGGTCCACTCAAACCTGGAAACCTCTCCAGGCTAATCCAGTGTCCTAGCGGCTGGGCGGCACCCCAACACCAGGAGTGATGTCCCAAACTCCCCAGAGCTAAGGCCAGCGAGCTGAAACTTCCGTTGCCCGGGCCGCAACACAAGCTGGAACTCTGCTTGCAGCCCAGCTGGCCTACCTGCCCTCAGAGCCAGCTTGTTCCCCTGGTTGAATGTTTAATGTCATTTCTTGCAGCATAAAGATCTGGCCATTAAACAAAAGTAATTGAGTAGCAAAGGATATGTCAAGGCCTTTTTATTATTTGTATTTCTTAGAATTTTATAGATTTCTGGGGCTGAGGGTTTAGCTCAGTGGCATAAACACCTGCCTGGCAAGTGTGAGGTCACGAGTTCAATCCCTGGTACAAAAAAAAAAAAAAAAAAATATATATATATATATATATATATATATATATATATATATATATACTTCTTTCAGTATTCCATGTAGTATTTGGTTCAAGAGGGATATATGGTTCCAAAGTTTCTTATTATCATGCTTTGCTCAGCCATATATGTGGAAAACTTACGTTATTTACTTTGAATCTCATTTGAATGAATTTTGAGTTTTCTGAGACACGATCTTTTTGATGACATAATTCTTACAAAGATGAGCTTTAGAAACTATACCCTTTCCTAAGCATTATATGGCTTCTTTAATTTAGGCTTGAGGCTATTCTTTGAAGAGTGGGTATAAATCAAATGCTTCCCTGGGATCTTGAGCAGAGGATTTGGTTGTAGACTTTTACAGAGTACATTTCATGAGATATTTCTTTGTCATAGTGCATGACCTAATGCCAAAGAGCCTAACGCATTAACATGC
Source organism: Hydrochoerus hydrochaeris (assembly GCA_004027455.1). Lineage (NCBI taxonomy): Eukaryota > Metazoa > Chordata > Mammalia > Rodentia > Hydrochaeridae > Hydrochoerus > Hydrochoerus hydrochaeris. Next base: position 75,672 of record PVLA01008493.1, on the reverse strand, counting down.
CACTCTAGCCAAAAAAATAAAAAGGAAGAGAAGAAGAAGGAGGAAGAGGAGGAGGACGAGAAGGAGAGGAAGAAGAGGAGGACGAGAAGGAAAAAGAAAAAAGAAAAGAAAAACTTATTTATTCTGGTAAACAGCTTTGTGTGGTTCTGGTCTGTTTATTTCCAACCATTCTCTAGGAGACTCATAATATGGATAAGAAATAGTTTATGATTTATTTTGCTTCTATGAGATAAAATATAACAAAGCATATGAAATAAGAGAAGCATTTTATTACTTATATATCCCCAAAGAGAAGTATTCAGATCTCAGGACCTGTGAAAGGAGTACAACTATTCAGGCTACACATACCGATCAAATGTTTACAGCAAGGAGAAGAGATGAAGTTCTACGTAGGAATATGGCTTTTTAGGGTCCTAGGTATTATTTAATCAAAGTTGTTTAAGGAAAATTTTAAGTGACTGGGTAATTCCATAGATTCATTTTGTGATGAGAAGGGTAACTGTAGCTTAAGTATGAGCTCTGAACAGGTAAGTAAAATAGCTTATATCTAACTATTCCTTGGAGAGTTGGTCTCCAGGAAGCAGTAATAAAAAGCATAATCAAGTAATAATCTTGACTGACCACACTGAACAACTTAGAGGAGGTAAAGAATTGGAAACTCTATCAATCAGCATGGTGACTATGCCTTATGTCAAGTCTGAGAAAGTAAATTCCACATTTGAAATAAAACCCAATGCATCATAAAACTGTAAGACTTCATTACATAACGAACATGTGCCTGGTTCCAATGTTACAGTCTTCACACTGTCTATGAATTGGTGAGGTCAGCATAATTAAGGGAACCCAGACCCACATGGAAATTTTGATCACTTCTCACCGTAAGTCTTTTCAGTACTTCATGGATGTTCTTTTTAAATGTCTACATAATACATTACATATTTTTAAAAACAATACTCTAATTCATTTTGAAGTTATTACTATGGAAATTGTTTTCTAAATTTTTTCCACAATTGACTAAAAATGGTACTTATACGTTAGCCACAGTTTATTAGTCACCTACTGGTGCAACAGTATCTTGTAACTACTGTCTCAATTTAATGGATTTTAAACAAGTATTTTTAGTTTCTCAAACTCTTATCTGTGAGATGGGTGACCCTCAACTGGATTTGGAGAAGAAAGGTTGGCACTGGCTCCCAGCTCCACAGTTCAGATTAGTTCTTATATTTCTCTGCTTCCCTTGTACTAGTGAAAGGCACCAGAGAAAAATCTCAAACTGAACTGTATAAATACTGTGACATTTTTCACATTCCATTCTCTAGCATTGATTAATGGAAATAAGTTGCATTCTGCAGCTCCAAATAAGGTTATTAATGCATAGATACAAAGGAGAAGTCCTAAGAAAGCAAATATGACATGATGGGAATTCACTTACATGGAAAGGGGGTAAAAAGTAAAAAGTAGAACTGAATCTCAATCATAAGTTTCTTATTTTAAATAATTAAATTTTTAAAAACTACTACATCACTATTCTATGATGAAAGATGTCACATGATTTAGATTAGTATTGGTTATATTTCCAAAGATTATGTTTTTTACTATGACAGGAAATAGTAAGACTAAAATCTAAAAACTAAAATCAAAAAGGCATTACTCTTAACTAAAACCAACTGTATGTGTGGAACAGTGAAAATTATAAGTAGATGCAAATATTGTCTACATTAATGTATAAAGAGATAATGATAGAGTTAGACCAAAAAGAAATCTATGCTGTTTAAAAAAAATAACAGAGCCTTACATTTGTAAATGCATTTCTTTATCACATAATTTTCATGAGATTTCTTCAAAAGAAAATTGCTGAATAATGTTCATAATAATTTTATTAATGCTTAACAGATTATTAAACCCCTTTTAATGGACTTTTTCATTGTACTTTCTCTCAAAAAAGAAATATTGATCATATTTAAAATTCTATACTGGTTTAGAACAAAATGCTCATTGTGGGATTTTGGTGATTTTAAAAAAGGAGATTAATACTTGGGTTTCTATAGAGTGCTGTCAATATTTGCACTTTTTTCTTTTTAAACATGCTCACTAAGAGCTTTAGTCCCTGAACTTATTCAATCATCTGACAGGTAGATTATATAGTATTAAAATGTATTGAAACTTCTTTCCATTGTATGTTTGAAACATATCTAAGAGTTTGAGTGGAAAAATAATAGGGGAAGAAGAAACTGACTTTAGTCTGTAATTCATGATCAACACAGATAAAAAAATATTTACATAAACTACATAAAATCAATATTAAAAATGCAAAATTAAAAGTACAAAAATGCAAAATTAAAAGTACAAAAACAAATGGCTATATTAACACTACATGTTAAAATTGAGGGATAATATAATGTATTCCACCATAAGTGTTATTATGAATAATCCTTAACTCAGAAGGAATATTCTAAAAGTACCAGCATCTTTCTCTCGAACTCATTCTCATTTACCAATGCTGCTGTTACCTATAATGTTATGGTTGCATAACATTACATTGGACATAGAGAAATCATTTTCACTGAGAATCTGCATTTTACGTAACCCACACTTCACCTCTGTATGTACCGAAAAGTCTCAAGGCTAATTAGATTTTTCCAAGTGTCCAGATATAGTTCCCAAAGATATGCACAGTGGATTATTGTTGAAGATATGAACATTTTAATGAGTAGCTATTAAAATAAGCTTCAAAAATAAAAAATAAAAAAAGCTATGTTTGGGGCCGGGGATTTAGCTCAGCGGCATAATCTCCTGACTTGCAGGTGCACAGTCGTGAGTTCGATCCCCTGTACCAAAAATAAATTTAAAAAAAAAATTTAAAAAAAGATTCAAATAAAATTTAAAAAATTAAATTAACAAATTTTAAGTGAAAACAGCCTTTGATAAATCGAAGAAGAAACAGGACATGTAAATTCTTTTGAATAGAATAAGCTTAGAAAACAATGCTAACAATAAAATTCAATTGTTCTATTAAGCACAGAAATACATGTATAAAGGACCTTTAAATATTTAACATCAGCTCAGGAACAAAGCTACCTGCTCAAGAATCAACTGAATGATGAATGTGCAGATTTCTATTTGCAACCACATACCAAATGCTGATACATGTCAACAAACAAGTAAAACAGATGTAATTCAAGTTGCCTACAGAACCAAGAACAGATGGGCTGAGTGCTTTGTAGGGGAGAAAAAATGCACCCAGTGTTGTGATCTCACAGGATGCATTCCACTGTCCAAACCTACTTTACAGTAGAACCAAAATGATTTTCATAAAATCTAAAAAAAAATAAAAAACAACCAAACAAACTAACTTGTGCAATATACAAAATTTGCAGTGATAGAGGGACAAAAACAAACCCAAGAAACTACATAAAATCAATATTAAAAATGCAAAATTAAATAAATGAGCATCTATTGTTCATCATTATATTTTGCAAAATACATCCTAGTGTTAAAAGATTGTAATTACCAAACCTCCTGTTTATTCTATATATGATTCAACCTACATAATACACTAAATCCAAACTATGCTTTATAAAAAAGCAAAAATCACAAACTTTGTATTATTATATCTTCCCTAAATATCCAAAGAGTATGAAAATTATACATACACAATCATAGAGATACTTCTTTTTCTTAAAAAAAAATCCAGTAACATAAAGGTTTTAAAATAAAATTATTCATTTTTAGTATTTTCATCCATTAAAATATAAATAATTTAAAAGTTAAAAAAAGGGATTCATGTACTTCTATCTATCCTCTTTAACTTTAACGTAATTGGTTGGTCTTGATCATGGGTTTATCAATCACTTTCTGTTCATCTGTCCGAAGTTCTGTAGTTTGTGGTCATCCCTCTCTTGCCTCCAGTAAGGTAACCTCTATTTCTTACTGGCATAATTCAAGCTGTCTATGAGTTCTTTGTAGGTTGTCTACAAGCACTAGGAATTCTTCATTGGGAATGGAAGTATTAAAGAGGTGTTTTCTAGCTAAGTAATCAGACATTGTCTACCTTCCTTCTATGAAAATTCTATGAAAAATAATTCCATACCTTCTCCCCTCCATTAGAAAACAACTTTCTAGCGAATCATGTGACAAGTCTATGTATAGTGACCTAAAAATGACGTGAAAAAAAGTCTCACCGATTTCTCTACTGACACATACCTAGTCGTAGCCTACTCTGGAGATTAAGCTTAATCACACTAGTAAGAACAAGCAAACCCCTATTGTACCTCAATGCCCTTTAGTCACAGATAATAACTGAACAGGCTAGAAACTATAAGGTAATCATTTAACTGCATGCTGTGGAAACCAGTTAAAAGAAGGAAGAAAATTCAAGGAGACAGTGAGGAAACTGGGTGGTGAGGGTTAATACTTCCTGAATTGCCCATTTTTAAGATTTTTGCTTGGGAGTAAGATGAGCTCACAGCCACTGGTGCATCCAAAACTGATAGAAAATCAAATGCCTGGAAAAATAACCTAAGTTGAAAATAACTACAGCCCCCTGAATGTGCAGAGGAAATCTAAATAAAGAAAATTGTAAATAGGAGCCCCAGATGGTTTTTGGCAGAGTCCAAAGACAGGGACTCTAAGAGCAGATAAAGATTTCATAAGGTAATCTAAGAAAATATAAGAAGGAAATGTGTTCAGCTGGTTGAAATGAGAAATGTGTACTAAATAACACAAATCCAACTTTTTTTCAAATATATCATCAGTGCCTCAGCAATGTAGAATGTATACACGTTTATGTTTTGTTCTTTATATGTGTATAAAACTTTCCTCATTGTTAGATTTTGAATTATTTTTCTGGGGTTGCTATATTTGCATAGTGACTTTGCAAGTCACTTGTCATTCTTCCCTATAAATTGTAATTCATATTCAGAATATGTCTACACACTTAAACTCTTAACAAAATTTTAATTTCAATATGATGCATATGTTTTTAGGACAATTAAAAAAGGCTTGTAATGGAAAAATAATATCTAAATAAAAGTTTGGTATTATTTGGTATGTGCTAGTAATACATAAATTATTGCCTGTTAAAAACAGGATGAAGAAGAAGAAAGCAAAGAAAAAAATAAGAAAAAATAAAGGGAAATTGAAAGGAAGCAAAAAGGAAAGAGGAAAGGGGGAGAGAAGGAAACAAAATGAAAATATAGAATACTGGTGTATATATGCATGTTTGCATCATATTTTTGAAAGAATCTGTTTCAAATAATTTTTTCTTTTTGATTAGCTAATACCAATTTTGCTACAGATAACAACATCCTATAAGTGTTTAAGAGTCATATATATTTGCTTTCCCTAACATTTTAAAGGAGACATTATACAGTAGTGGATTCAGAGTAAACCTAGAAATGTCATTCAAATGGCAAGTCAGTTAATCATCATTTGTTTCCTTTGATTTGGCAATTAATTTGAATGGCTGAGAAAGCAAGCAATTGTTTCTGTCAACCAGAATTGAGCTGGAATAAAAGATTATATAGTTTCTTTACCCTCTGAACCAGGATTAAATTTGGCTCCCTAAGGTTTTCAATGAGCTGAATACAAGTTAAGCTGAAGTTGAATGCAATTTAAATGACAGTGAAAAGTGCAAGCAGCAAGCAGCATGTTGCCTAAATAAACCAGTAACCTTATAATCAGGCACTGCTTCCCCACTTCAAAAGCCAAATACCATCATTGCACAATGGGTATTATTTTCCTCTTCAGTAAAACTCACAATTTTTTCAAGTATAGATTTGGAAGACCACTTAGCAAGGCAATGTTCAAGGCTATTTTTTACCATATAATCATGATTATAGGTGACATGTTCTTCATTCTCAGCACTTTGGTGATTAAGAAGGTGTTGAACTTTTAAAATTTAATTTGTCAAGACAATGTATTGATGATTTTTCATCCTACAATCTCCATTTTAATTTTCAAAATTGATATACACTTTACCATAGGCCTACTAGTTTAAATCAGTTTCTGTCTAGCTATACAACAAAGCTAGGAGAAAGTTAAAGAAATGAAAATTTGGGCTGGAGATTTAGCTCAGTGACATAAGCACCTGCCTGGCAAGTGTGAGGTCATGAGTTTGATCCCTAGTACCAAAGGAGGGAAAAAAATGAAAATTTCCCAGTCATTTTACTGCTTTTTTCCTATGCACTATTTTTATAGTTCCCCAAAGTTCCCCCAAAGATATATGTAATTACCTACTGCATCCACCATTGTTTACTCAGCAGAGGGTGGGATTGAAAGTAATAGCTAAACAGATCCACAGAGACAGTGTCTGATAACTCTTAAGAATTTCCTGTTTTTCTGTTTTTTATTTTATTAAATTCTGTATTTACATGTTGAAAATATTATGTCACATCTATTTAGTATCACAGAATGAAAAATTCAAAATGTGTTACGGAAAATATGATTGGATAGTAATCAACACAAGGCCTTCCTATAGAATTTACTACATAATTATGAAAGCAAAAATTTTGTAAAAGGAAATTATATGAGAAATTTATATGTTAATAATATCTAAGTGCACAAAGTACTTACTTGTCTTTTATTTTGAATTAGCACATTCTAAGTATAATTTTTGCTATATTTCATAGATAAATGAATAAAAATAGTATTGAAAATTTCTGAATTCCTGATGCAACTCCAAATACTAAATAAATCTAAGATAAAGCATAAGAAAATCATAGATATAAAGGATGATTCATAGCCTAAAATTTAATTTTTGGACGGTATCAGGACTCAAACTCAGGACCTTGTTTTTGCTAGGCAGGCACTTAGGCTTCTAAACTATATTTCCAGCCCTATAATTTACATTTGTAAGGAAAGTATTTTTCTAGTATAAACTAGTATAAGTTTAAAGCCTTTAGTGTTTGCAATTTCATATCAGTAGATAAGTGGATTAAGAAAATATGACATTTATACATGATGGCATATTACCTTGTTGAGTCAGTCTTAATAGGTTTACCTTGATCATGTTAAGCATAAGAAATCAGACATACATGCTTAAGTACCTCCTACATAAGAAACCAAAAAGAATATAAAGAACAAAACAAATGATAGCTAATAGGAAGTATAACTTTTTTTTTTTACAAATTGGAGGAGAAATAAGAAATGAATGGAGGGATAATGAATGTAGAGAAAGAGAAGGGAAAATAAGATATGTAGAAAAAATAAACTTTTTTCAAGTGTAAAGGGGACCAAGTGTTATAAGGAGCAGGAAGAGACAAAAGGGGTAGAAAATGAAAAAAATAATTAAGAGATATTTTGTACAGGTACCAACTCCTCAAAATAAATGTAAATCTCTTACTGCAAACCTGTACTAGTAAAAGGAAAAAAGAAAGAAGGAAGGAAGGAAGGAAGGAAGGAAGGAAGGAAGGAAGGATTAATAAATAATCTTGGTTTGTATCTAATAAAAAGATACTTGTATATTTTTGGTGATAGTGTGTTTTTCAATGTTTCTCACATAAATGATGAATACATTTTGACCCATTTAAAGAAGAAAAACTGTTATATTTCAAGATTCAACATGTAATTAAATATCTACAGCAACACTGAAGGTTTCCACTGTTAAGTACCTTGTGTGAATCAATGTGTTATGCACATAGGATCCTAATTACAAGAAAATGACACACACTTAAATATAAGTTGCAACATAAACCACTATATAATTCCAATCACAACTATGATAAAAATAACTTATTATTATCTTTCTCAGTTAGCTTTCCCATTGTGAGAAACAATATCTGGATACCACAAGCTAAAAAAGGAAATTTTAATTCAGTGCATAGTTTCGGTAGATAGTCAACTTGTTGCAAGGGAGAAACATCACTGTGAAAGGGCGGGGCAGAGCAAAGATGCTTAGTTCTGGGCAACTGGGAAGCAGTGCAGAGAAGTGCTGTAGTTGAACAGGCAATTTTGGCAGTAGACATATACCCCAAGGACGCACCACCATGATTCACTCAGACACAACTAAAAATTTAGTCCACCAAATTCTTGCAGTGAATAGAAAAGCCAATCAATTGGAAAGGTCCATTTCTGATACATTCTCTTATCTGATCCAACACTATGACACCTTATTTTACTTTCTCAGGAGTGAAGAAACTATACGTAGTTGACACTCTTTGTTTGGTCTCAGGAAAGGTACTTGTAATGTGTGCTTTCAAGTACAGATCTCTTATCTTAGATATGTACTTGGTTCCCAATATGTAAAAACAGGGAAAGAAACTAATAACTATGTCTAATATATTATAGAACATATCAAGCCCATTGTATACAATTTATTAACAAATGATCTTTTTTGCAGATGAACTCTTTAGTTTAATTATTTCAGATCATTCATTGCAGTTTAATGTTTTGATGCTTTATTTTGAGAATAGATTCTGAATACACAATTTTATATCTGGAAATAATTTAATATGACTTAATGGTTAAAAAAATAGAATCCTCTACTTTATATTCATTAGATCTGCCTATATTCTGTGAAATTGTATTCTTCTATAAAATTTCTGTCTTACATTTTAATTCAAAGAAGCTATTCTGCTGCTTGACTATTGGAGATAGTCAATATCCAATATTTTTAAATGAATATACTGGTAAATGATTAATTTATGTATACATAGATAAATGGAGTACATAGATGAATGGATTACAAAGTGCTTTGGATTATTTTCACTAAAGAACTACCATATAGAAGAAAAAAGAATAAAAGAATAATTAAAAATTAGTCAGAAAGAACTCACACCAGTTAAAAATTCATAATAGCTTTTCTTGTTTTACATCAGTGAAAAAAGAGAAAAAAGGATAATATTAAAACAAAACTTCCTGTATTCCCAGAGTGCAAAGTGAGTGAGAAAATATTGTAAAGCAAATTGTGAGTTATAAGTGAGTGTTCTGACTTCCACTATAAATAATGTATTTGGACTTCATACTGCATGTTTAAATTCATAGCAACAATGTAATAGCTAATTTAAATTGTAAGGTTTGCAGTCATTAAAGAGAGAAAAATAATATATTATTTCAAGTAAATACATTCTCAAAATAATATGTAACTGTTGATATAGGAAAAAGATATTCCAAAACTCCTAGATGCCCAGTACAAGTATATGTTCTCTAAAACTGAAGAATGAATTTTAGGAACAATGGAGGTTAAGAGCAGAATATATTTGTGGAGAAAAAGCAAGCTTCTGTCTGAGAGAGAGACAGAAGGCGTCCTTAGTGGGTTGCCAAGAACTCTACCTTTTCTAGGGATTTTTATGAAACAAAATTCCAAGGTGAAGCAGATCCAAGATGGGGAAAAATGGGAACTCACAAGGTGGGCACGAGGTGGGACAGAACTATGGTCAACCAATAAGATTACAGGTATAATTGCCCAGGTAAAATCGATTAAATCAGGGAGAAATGGGGAAGCAAGTCACTCAGCAAGCAGGCATAAATACAGAGCAGGGACTCCTCCTGTAGGGGGTTGGGTTAGTTGTTCCTTCAGGCTTCCTCAGGGTGATAGAGACCTATTTAGAATATCAATCTCTGGATGTTTATTCTTAGGAAGTATGTGGGTGCATTTGTTTTATCTTTTGTTTTGAGGTCTGGCTTATATCCCACAGTTGCATAAGGTATCCTTCCAGGGCCTAGCCCTGTCTGACTGCCTGTAATACATCCATGTAACTCAGTTGCCTGTAACAGTATGACAATAACAACTCACAGTGCTAAGGAGATATAATGATATATTGTATCAGCATTCCAGTAGTTAAATAATACTTACTATGCATGTGTTGCCTGCTCTTATATTTCCATGTATTAAAAGTATATGTTGATATTAAATCACTAGAAACTGCATTTATGAGTTTACATGAAATTAAATTTTCTGTATTGAAGAAATAATTTATATACATAAAAACTGTCTAAAAAGAAAACTTCTTCTATTTACATGAATCCAGTAATAAAAGCAGCATGCTAAAAATACAAGAAATATCTTCATGACATAGTATAGATGGGTGCTATCAAGAAAAGTAGACCTACTTCCCACATTCATATATTTAACTCTAACTGTGAATGTGATCATATTTTTAAAAAATGCTTAGAAGGTGGTAATACAGATTAGGTGCCACGATAAAGGTAGAGTCTAGGAATTAACCTTATGAAAAGGAAACAAAACTGATTTTCCTATAGCAAGAAGAAATACAAGATATTTCTCTTCTTTTCTTTCTCCCTCCATGTCTCTCTCCACTTATCCATTAACAGAAGAAAAGAAGATCGACAGCTACAGACAAGCGAACCCTCAGCAGAAACTGAATGTGTCGGCACCTTGATCTAAAACGTCAATCCTGTGAAACTGTGAGAAAATGAATTTCTTCTGTTGTAAACATTCTGTCTATGATATTGTTATACAGCTCATGTAGAGTAAAACAATAGGATTAAAATGAGAAATCAATGATGATGATAAGGCATGTTTAACAGCTGCTATCACCGTTGTTATCAAAAACACCCCAGATTATATTAATAAAATGTTAAGTACGGAAGTAAAATTAGCTGGACTTTTAACTGAAAACATATCTGAAAGATGTCTAATCTAACTTTGAACTTGAAAATAACAATAAATAATATTAAAAGATCTATAAATAATATTGAGCAATAAATTACAGATAAACTCTAGTAGAAGAATGTGATATATGCTTTCAATTTACAGAGAAGACAATACAAAATAGATTCTAATTATTACAGAACAAAAATGATTAAAAGGGAGTAAAGAAGCATGACACATGGTTAAAAATTCAATTAGATTAGATATCTAAAAATCTAAGAAAAAACACAAATATTTTATAACTATAAAATATATGATCACAGTAATCATTAATATTAATCTTGATTCATAGAAATAAATAATATCTAAAATATGACATAATAATTATGATGAAGCCTTGAGTATTGAACATAAGAGAGTTTATGAACTTTTATGGTTTTCACATGTAGAAAGTTTTAAGACATGAATACAGATTATGAATGTTTATATCCAAATCTTGAATTTTTAATAAAATATTATTGAATTATTATTAAACATAATATTAACACTTTTTACTTTAAATATGATGCTACTGAAAATAAGCCTGTTTTTAACTGTATTCACATTTTTGCAAGAAATGCTATTTACATTTTTGCAAAAGAATCTCAAATAAGTCACATATAAAATAACATCATTCAACCTAGGTTAGGTAATGTGATATAAATACATGTAGTAGTCCCTAAAATTATTTCAATAATATCTTGCTATTAGCCACTTAAAGGAAATGCTTAAAAGGAGATTTGCAATAAACACCAGAGAGTAGGCAATCTTAGAGGAAGTACTAAATTGTCTCTACTAAAGAATAATCAGAACAGAAAATAGGGGCAACTTAAAAGCATTCTCAAGAGAGAAAGGATAACTTTTCAATGGCAACAGGGACTTACTCAAAATCTCTGCTAGACACAGTCTGAAGATTAGCAACTATGCTAGGAATGAGACCTAGAAAGCAAGTCACAAAGTGTAATTTCTTGCATACTTAGCATGCTGCAATACTCTTTCCAAGGCAAAAGTTATATAATCTCAGTGATGATCAGAGAGGAAAATTTAAGCTACTATTCACCTGCATGAAAGTAGAAAAAATAACTCCTTACACTGTCACAGCTGCCTCCAACAAATACTGGTAAAAGTGTAAAGATTAAAATCTAACTCACTGAGCTTTAAATACAACCTTTGATCAATAGTGGCTGACCTGAGGAAAGTTTCAAATAACCAGACTGTAAGATAAAAACCAGAAAAAAAATTTTTTTGAGAAGAGACAGCACAAGTTTCACAGTACATGATGGTAGACTTCAAATAATCAGTTCAGGGAAGACATTAAAAAGGTGAATGAATGACTTCAAAAATAAAAAGAGTATCACCTCCAGGTCTGAAGGTTGAGAGCCTGGGATCCAGAATAGCTATTTCTAAAACACACACTTTTCAAAGAACCCTAAAGACATGAAAACAAGTAGAAACTTGTGGTTCATATATATGAGAAAAATGAGGTAAGAGATTTATTTCTGAAAGACACCTGATGTCACATTTGGCTAATTCAAAGTAACTCATTTAAGTATATCATATAGTTAAAAATGTTGTCTTAATATGTAAAGAAGACATGATAACAAGGTCTAATGAGACAGAGGATACAAAAAATGATAAAATAATAATTATTAATTAATTAATAATTATTATTGAGACAGGATCTCTCAGGGTGGCCATGAACTCACTGGGTACCCCAGGCTGGCCTTGAACTTGCAGTCATCCTTCTGCCTTAGTCTCCTGAGTCCTAGAATTACAGGCATGCACCACCATACCTAGCTGCTATAAAATTATTTTAAAATACAAATGAAAACTCTTGAACTGAAAGGTACTACATGAAAGTTTAAAATTAGATTTGAGTTGCCAGAAAAGTCATCAACTTAATGGCGGATGAAGATTTCACACATCTCAAGAATTGAGAAATAAACAATGAAAATATTAAACAGATTGTCAGAGAAATTTGTAATATATTTAGCACACTTACACACTCAATGATAGTATCAGATGATGGAGAAAGACAGAAACATATTCAAAAAGTAACCATTAAAATTCTACCTACCCAAAATACAAGTTATATAAAGAAAATGCTCAAATCCACTAGTCAAAAATTAATAAAAGAAAAACAATTGATATCATGTATTTCCTATTATAATGGTTGCTTTACAAATAGGTTAAGACATTAGGATATTTGAAAAAATTGCAAAATTAATTCCAGCCTAAACAGAAAAAAATAAAAATCACAACAGATGAGATTTAAAGTGTGGAATGAATAGAAAAATCATAGCACATGAGACTTACAATGTGGAATGAATAGGAGAGTGACCTGAAAAAAGGTGATTAATTCTTTGAAAATATCAAATGAAATTAATAAAACTATTGGCAATAATGCAGAGAGAAGTAAACTCTTAGTCACTGGTGAGGAATGAGTAGCACAGCTTCCATGGAAAACATAGTAAGCAAAGTATCATATGATCCATCTTTCTAAACGCTGGGATATATGCAAAGAAATTGACATATATTAAAAAGGTACCTGGATTCTTCTGTTTAACACTATCTTTTCACAATAGCAGATTTATAGATCCAAGTGATGCACCACTGATGGATGACAATATAAAGGAAATGAGATATATTTAGACAATGAAATATTATTCAATCATGATAAAAAATGGAATCCTTCATTTTAGTCAATGTGAATAGAAACAGAAGTAATTATGTTTACATGAATAAGCCAGGTACAAAAAGACAAATATTACACATTATTAATTGTCTTTCTCATTGCTAAAATAAAATACATGAGGGAGAAGAGATTTTAACTAAAACTTTTGAGGATTTAGAACACTGTCTTTAGCTCAAAGTCAGAAACTTCATGATGAAATGGCATAAAGGAACAAAACTGCTTAATTCATAGCAATCAGGAAGCAGAGCAGGGGAACAGCACTAGAGAGGAAAGGGCAATGGCACAGATCTAGACCTTCAAACCAAGCCTCAGTGATGTGCCAGCGACATCACCAAGTGAGTGCCATCACCCTCCGTGGCACGTCCCCCAAACCAATCACCTGGGCTCTCCACACAGAGTGCAGCATTACGTATTCTCATCTGTATAGATAAGCTAAATGATTTAATTTCACCAAAATAGGAAGTAGAAAATTGTCTACTAGAAAGTAAGAAAAGAAGGGAATAAGAGAAGTGAGAAAAGGGATTCTAAAGGGCAACAAAATAAGTTCATAAGTTCGATAACAAAACCAGCCTCAATAAATTTACAGTGGTTGAAATCACAACAGGTATGTTCTCTGATAAATATGGCATGAAATTAGAAATTAATTCAATACACTTCAATGGAATAAAATTAGAAATTGAAAAGATATTTAGGAATAACCCAAATATATGGTAACTACAGAACATGTTTGTAAATTGCTAAAGAGTCAACAAAAAAATCACAAAGGACATTAAAATAAAGAAAAAATTACAACATATCAGACTTAGAGGATGTAATAACAGTCCTAAAAGGGGAGGCATAGTTTCATGGTTGCTTTGAAAAGCAAGATCCACAATCCACAATTTAAAATTTAACTGTAAAAAATTTTTAATGTAGAACAAAGCACTTTCAAAACATTAAGAAAGAAATAATAAACATATTGATGAATTTAATATATTTATAATAAATAATCAATATAAATGATTCAGAAGATGAACAAAAATGATAAAAACTTTAGCTTAATTAACTAGTAAAGGAAGAAATGAGATACAAATTACTAAAATAAGAAATAAAAGTGGTGACATTTACTGATTAATAAAAAATGTAAAAAAGACTACTTTAGACCTTATGCAAAAGACGTATATAACTTTTTGAAGTAGAAATATTGGTAGTAAAAAAACTATGAAGATTATGAAAGAATTTCCACATAGTAAATTCCTGAATTCAACCACCCTTTTAAAGAACTAAAATCAATCCATCACAAACTCGTTTAAATAAAAGGTGGACATACATAACATTTTCTGAGGTCACTGTTCATTGAGACTAAAACTATGCAAAGACATGAGACTAGGTACCATAGACTAAGTAATTCATAGAGCAGGAGAGCAAATCAATTCTAATACATTCCACAAGATTATTAGGACTCTGTAAAAAATGATTTATTTTCATATGTTAGTAATAATCCAAAAACTAAATTGAGGAAATAATACTTTTGAAAAATCATCAAAGTAAAGTTATAAATGAATCAATGGAGTATAAGAGACATACAATGAAAAGTACAAATGTTTCAAAAAAATTAAAGAGGTGAACAATTGGAATGCTATTTCATGATGATATACCAGAAGATTTAATATTGTTAAGATTGGTACACTGTCCAGATTTATCTGAATATTCAGTGTAGTCACCTATCAGTTTAGTTTTGCAGGAATTGACTATCTGATCCTGAAATTTAAGTGGAGATGGAAGAGATCTATAAGACCCAAAATAATTTTGGAAAAGAATAATTATGTTCAAGGACTATCCCTTGTCAATTTCAAAATGTACCACAAATGTAAAGTAACATAACCATGACATGTTGGCACACAAAAAATAGAGAAGCATGGAATTTGACTGAGATGTCAGAACAAAACAAGTACGTGCAGACAAAATAATTAAATTAAGAAGGGGTTATTGCTATTAGAAAGTGGGGGCAGGATGTTGCACTGAGCTGTGAGGTGATCTTGGCTCTTAGATCCTTCTTTATACGATTTGCTTGGAGGTCCACAGATGAGATTCAGGGTCAAATGGCAGTAATTTTAGCAAACATATTTGCTGAAGGACAGAGTACACTTTGAACAAGGCTAAATTTCATAAGGATAGTACACAGGGGAGCATTCCAATCAGGGAAAGGCAGAGGCAGCAATTTTCAGTAATGAAAGAATACCCTCAAGAAGAAAAGAAGAGCACAACCAAGATATGCAAATAGCAGCAATTTCCTGAGTTAGATTTTCATTTGAATTCTTGGATATTTTTGGAGTAGCTGGGAGTGGTGACTAACAGAACTTATTTCCAATCAACTGAGTCTCTGCCCTCATATTAAGAGGAAGAGTTCTGTAACTCATATGGTTTTGATCCAACAAGAATTGTCTTCAAGGTCCAGTACAAGGATGAAAAGTACAACGCAAGTGCCTACAAAAGAGCATGTTCAGTGGGTGAGCATGGTCACTACAATTTAACTTGGAGCCTGTGCCTCAGGATAAGACTACGTGGAATCAAAAAAGTGTCAGACTGTGAAGGAAGGGAAAATATTCAGAGGGATATGAGATGCTCTTCTCAGGAAGCCAGGAGATCACAAACTCAAGGAATCTAGATCACAGCCTTTCTTAGAATAGTCTCCTAACGCCCTGTTTCCAGTTTTCCAGACCCAGATCATTTCTGGCTAACTAACTACTGTGTCATTTCCATTGCGTCCAATGATTCTGGCACAACTGGGTATATACAACTAAGCGTAACAGCTGAGCCTTTACATCATTCACAAGATTCTAGACTACAGGTGTTAATGTAAGTGCTAACAACATAAAACTAGTAAAAAGTATATTGAAGACTAAGTTTTTGGTTTAGACAATGGCCTCTTAGATATGACACCAAAAACAATACGACAAATGGAAACTATTAAGTTAGACTTTATGCATCACAATTTTAAATGTTGTGCTGCAAAAAATAATGTCAAGAAAGGCAAATTTGTGAATCATATGTTTGTTGATAAATATATCAAGAATAGCTAAGAATTCAAAACTAAAAAGACAAGTAATTCAGTTTAAACATGATACACAAATTGTGTAGACATTTTCACAAAGATGGCATAACAATAATTAATAAATATATTAATTGTTGTAGTACTATATCTTTAATATCACAGTGAATGACTGATACAAGAATGACTGTAGTGAAAATATGAACAAATACTGATAGGGGCATAGAAAATATTTTAATATTCATACTTGATTGACAGAGCTATAAAGTAATGAAACAAAACATATCTATGCAAAGTCATGTTCATAAATGTTCTTGGCAGCATTATTTGTAATACCCACCAGAAACACACTAGTAACAACTTTTAACTAAAGAATAAGCTGTTACATATCTATACAATGAGGTTTTATTTAGCATTTAAAAAAGCAATTTGCACAAATGAAACTTGAAATCATTATGCTAAAAATAGTTACAAAGACCATGACGTATATAGTTTTATTTATATGAAAAGCCTATAACATGAAAACTTGACAGAAGAGAGCAACATTTGTCAAGGTTGGGAAGGGGAGTGAAGTATGGTTGCTAATGGGTAGATTCTGGATTGGGGAGGTGCTAAAAATGTTATAAATGTATTGTGGGGATGATTGCCTGAGTCTTCCTGGAATATATTAAAGGCACTGAATTCTACATTCTAGTTGATTTCATATATGCAGTTTGTATCTTCCTAATCAAAAACTACTTATACTTTGTTTTATTTACTTTAATGTAATATTATATTAAGAAAATTAATCAGAAATAAGGGGTAATAAAGCTATTTACCTAAATGTTTATGTTTATATGAAATCTCATATAAAACTAGTTCCAAAATATTTTAATGCACCAGCTCTAATCATGAGACATATCCATAAAACATTTGAATGCTAACCTTAAAAACTAGACTGACATGAAAATGTCTGCTTCTCTGAATTAGTTTAAAAAACTTTATAAGCACAAAAGAAATTTATATATTGTTGCATTTCACAACAGAAACATATCAATTAATTTATATAAAATTCTAAGCCTCAGTACTCTTTTAATATAAAGACATGTTAGTCAGCTTTTCTTTGTTGTGGCAAAGTACCCAAGAGAAATAACTTTAAAAATGAAAGTTTTGTCTTGGCTTAAGTTTCAAAGGTTTCAGACCAGAGCCAATTGGCTCTACTGCTTTTAGATTAGAAACATCATGGTGGAAATGTATGGCAGAAGAGAGCTCCTCACCTCATAGCAGTTAAGGAACAAAGAGCCTCATAGCAGATAAGGAAAAGAACTAGAATGGATTGTAGTAGGCACAAGAAATAGTCCCCAAAGTAACAGCCTATTACCCACTCCACTCAACTAGACCCCACCTCCTAAGATTCCATCAGTTCCCAAGTAGTGCCATCAAGTTATGATCTCATCATTGGATTAATCACTCATAGAGTTAGAGTCCTCGTGATCCGATCACTACCAAAAGCCAAACCTCTAGATATAGGAGCCTTTTAGAAGATGTTTTAGATCTAACTCATAGTAAGAATTAAAGAACAATTAAATGAACTAGTCTCTGTATGAAAAGTAAAATCATGTCTAAAAGAGTATCATACTTACTTCTCCCAACATGGTATTAACCATTTTATTAAACTCTAAAGGAAGGAGGAGAATAAAAATTTAAAAATCAATTGAAATTTTGTTTTTCAATCCTATATTTTATAACTTTTGAAAAACCATGGAACTATGTAAGGCATTTAATTGATTTCTTTAAAAGATTTGATGTTCAGAATGAAGTTACATTTGACAAGTAGAGGTGAGTTTTTAAGATTCTTCATTAAGAATTAATTTCTTTCATA
Organism: Hydrochoerus hydrochaeris; assembly: GCA_004027455.1. Lineage (NCBI taxonomy): Eukaryota > Metazoa > Chordata > Mammalia > Rodentia > Hydrochaeridae > Hydrochoerus > Hydrochoerus hydrochaeris. The sequence continues at coordinate 57,494 of PVLA01008493.1, read as the reverse complement.
AAAATGATAATTTTCTTTACTTGAAACAAATAGAACCTGCTATCCTACAATGAAGTGAAATATAAACAGACTGGACCCAGATGTTCAGTCATCCATATGCAAGATGGTTAATCTATAGAAAAGGTATATGATTTATGGGCTTTGACTGAGAAAACTTTAAAATGGTTACAATTATATCAAGAAAAACGGGCAAAATATCAACATGAACACTACATTGAATTATTTTTTCCCAGCATTTTGTAGGTAGCACAGCAATCAAATGAACCAACAGGATTGTCATTAATGAGTTTGCATTCATGCCCTACTAATGAAAATTGATAAAATGACACATAGTATGCAAAGGGGGCATAAAGGTTTAAAATCTAAATTGAACAAATCAACAGAGAAAGTTAATAATCTGGAAACAGCAATCGATGGCCCAAAGGAACAAACTGTTAGCATTGACTGAGGCAATACTGGGACTCAAAGGAAATGATACACTGAAGATTTTACACCAGTGGGAAAGAAAAAAAGGTAAAGTTTTGTGACTTTAACTAGGTACCAGTTAAAACTATGCATGCTCCATAAACATCAAGATTAACTCAAGAGACAGAAATCAACCAGCTGGCCTTCTAGAAAAATGATGATTCCAAAGACATTAAAATGAACACATGATGCAGCTAATTCCTAGGGATAGAAAGCAATAGGACATCTTTTTTGTGTGGCTTTCAAGCAACCATTTTTTCTCTTATACAATTTTTCACAGTGTACTAAACCTACAAAGGCCAAATTAAAAATGGGCTTACCTTTTAAAAAGTCTTTTTTGAACTTGCAGTTTATAGATGTAATATTTCCTACCATTTTAATTCGTTCTTAATTCTAGAGTTACATAAATTATTTTAGTTATATAACACTTGGAGCTCCCAGATTTCATAGGATTTATGCAAAGAAGTTTGAATTAATTAAGACGTATTTAGAAGTTAACATACAGAAAGTGAATGCTCTCCAGTGTTCTTTTATTTGACCTATACATTAAAGTAAAAGAAGCCAAAAAAGTGAAAGAAATCTGCTACTTATTGCATTGTCCTTCTCATAGTAGTCTTTGCTTATCTATTTCTTCTATTTGGTTGCATCGTTCAATACTTTCTGTTCTTTAGAACTAAGAAAAACCTTTGTGTAATATGATATACAGTAGGAGATCCATTTCTGAGCAGAAATAAGACAAAAATAAACATGCCAAAGTCCATTGAGAACAATGGAATTTCTGGTATACTAATAAATTATTGAGGATGTGCCAAAAATGCTTTTAAAAAGTTACCAATGTACAATATAAGGTAGAAAAATGTAAAATTTTATTTTCAGCTCACAATTTATTCCACATCTAAAGCATCCTGTTTATCAGCTTCATCAGAGGAGCAACATGATTGATTCTTCCATTGGTCTATGAGATCATGGTTTCCCAAAGGTGCACAGGCACACTGACTATCCTAATGCCATTAGAAGACAACTTGCGTCATAGTAAAATGTTAGAGCATGGAAATATTCACTAACAAATACTGAGATTATTTTCATGAATGTTGTTGGACTTTATTCACCAATGTTTCAATTAACTTAAAGAATAGATTTTGAGCACCTGATACCACTGACTCTGAATAGTGAATTTTATTTAGAAGCCTTTTTGTAGCTGACATGGAAAAATCAGAATAATATGAGATTACTTCATCTGTTATTCAATAAATCCAAAATTTTCACATGGAAGGAGATGTCTGTGAGTGTAGGTAGGGACACACACATGTATCAGAAAAGAAATACCTACTCTTGAAGTACTACTTATTCCTGAAAATTCTTACATTTCCCTTTTAATGGAAGCTTAAAATATTTGTCCAAAACTGAATAACTGAAAACATATTTCAAAAGATCCAATGCATTCATAAATTTCATTCATGCAACAGTATTTGCATGAAGCATCATTTTATTGAAAAAATGATTCAGCTGTGAATGCAATGAAGGTCATTTTCTTTCCTATGAACTTGTCATCATGTATAAGATGGCATATTTAAGCTCTTGAAGACACAAGCACTTAGTGCTTACTACAGCTGCGTCTTCAAGAAATTTACCTGTTTTGTCTTCCATCTGACTAGGTCTTTCAGTTTTAACATTTAGATCTTTGGTCAGCTTTCATTTTAGGTTGGTATATGATGACATACATGGGTGTTAACAAAATCTTCTACATGTGGATAGTTAATAGTGACCTGTATGGCCATCAATAAATTAACAGATAAAGGAAATGTTGTATCTATTTTCAATGGTGCCAGGAAGAAGGATAAACTTGAGTTGTTTGTAAGAAAATGGATGCATTTTGAGACCATAATATTAACTTAAATAAACCAGATACATGAGCTTAAACATCCCATGATTTATCTTAGAAGAGATATAAATATATACATATATCTATATAACCTAAATAATAGAAAACAAGGAGATAGATCTTTTGCAAAACAAAAGCAAGCCAAGAATGGAGGGCAGGGAAAGGGGAAGGAACAGTAGGGTATGAAAAAAGAATTAAGGTGTGTAATGTACAAGTACCAAATCTCTACAAGGAATATAATCATTATGTACTGCAGAAATGTACTAATAAAAATTCAAAATTGAATAGAAAATAAAAATTTAAAGTACGTGTGTACAGTATTCACCAGTACAGTGGTAAAAATTGTGTTACATATCTACAGAAGCGTTCCCAAAGAACATTAGATATTGAACTGATACATTAAACTTAAAAATACACTTGAAAATGTAATACAAACATAAAGAATATGAAAAATGACTTCCTGTCAATTTGAGAGCCAGTAGAATGAGTGAGGATTGATAGCTGAAGGATGAAATTGGAAGATGTAGCTGCTGTGCTCTTAGGTAATAATCTGAATTGAGACTGATATTGTGAAGAAGAAAGTGAAAATGATTATGTAACTGCTGTGAGCAGAATCCCAAGTAAATAATAAATAAGATCAAAACAGATGGGATCATATCAAATTAGTATCCTTCTGCACAGGAAAACAACAACAACAACAGAAAAAAAATACCACAGTAAAAAGACAACCTTCAGAATGGGAAACACAATTTTGCCAGCTATTCTTTGGACAGAAAAATAATATCTAGAATACATACAGCTCAATAAAATTAAACTCATCTATACAAAAAAAAGCCAGTCATAACAATGGAAAATGGAAATGATAGATGCTTTTCAGAAGATGTACGAATGCCCAATAAATAAAGGGAAAAACATTCAGTATATCTGGCCATTAGAGAAGTGCAAAGTAAACAACACTACAATTCCATATCACTCCAGAAAGAGTGACCATTATCATGATATTAGAGCAAGACTGCAGGGAAAAACAAACCCTTCTACCTTGTTGGTAGGAATGTAAACTTGTACAATCTTTGTGGAAATCACTGCAGAGATTCTGCAAAAATCTGAAATTGAAATTCTATTTAATCCAGCTATTCTCATTCTAGATATCTTCCTAAAACAGGTAAAGGCATCATCTTACAGTAATACATTCATCCCTGTGTTTGTAGTCCCATAATTCAAAATATGTATATACATCTTTTAAGAGTTCATAGTAAACAATTGTTTCTACACATGCTATAATATTTGTGGAACTCTTCAAAGATAAGTAATACAGATACGAAATTTTTAATGATTCAGAGAGAAACTGGTTGTAGCTTTTGCATGAATTATTTGCTAATATTTTTTCATTTAATATAATGCAATACTATATGAAAATTTACTAGTTACTGTTGCAGGAACTGATAAGATTAACATGATTTGTGATACATTCCAATATATCTAGTGCCTTACATTTTAAGCTTAATAAATTACTCCACCTCAACTCACAGAAATTGTCTTTTGTATATGATTTAGAAAATAGTAATTCAGTGTATATTTTTGAAACATACTATCTTCAAGTTCGCAGGAAAGTCAAAACTAAGTTGTTTAGCATTTTCATATTTATTCTTCTGTGTGCAAAATATCCATAGACCACTTTGATATGTGACTCAAGGTTATTTGCTTGAAATTTCACCCTTTGTCCATTGCATAAATGTATTTTATATATTTCCTCATACTTTCTTAAAAGAGAAACTAATATGATCATATACTAACCTATTATTAATTGTCATCACAAGACAGTGAAGTGATCCTTCATTCTCAAAGGACAATATAATTTTTAAATATTTTGTCTAGCCAGCAAGAAAATGAAGACCAAAACTCAAGCACAGTAAGCACTATGTATGGTCACTGTGATTGCAGTGACTTTTCCTTAGGACAGAGGGGAAGAGAAAATTGCATTTGTCCATTGCATAAAAGGGGACATTTGAGCAGCTGTTGGTTTTCCTAAGATATTAATTCATATTATCTAACTTTAATTTTAGGCATATCAGATTTATAATCGAACAAATTTTTGCTTTCAGTATAAAATTTCATCGTAAACTATGTAAAGCTATGGATGAGGAAATGAATTATTAATGTTTACTCTGTGGGAAAATAGTTGCAAGACTCTGGAAACCAACTAATGCCTGTAGAATGTGTTTTCTTTAATAAAATTATTTTAAAACTTGGAATAAATGTAAATGCAAACTTTTAATATATATTACCAATACTTTGTTGAATCTATATATGCACTATGAAAACTGAATTCTACTTTTAACTTCATAATTACCTTTTCTCTCATTTTTTGCTTTATTTTAAATGAAGACTTTTAAGGATATCCATATTTTTCATAATTACATATCAAGTATTGACATAAAATGCTAGAAAAATAATGGTTTACTTGAAAGATAGCAACTGTTAGCATATGTTAAATCTTATTCTACTGAAAGTGTAAGTAGTACTTTTAGGCTACAGATGGAGCTCAGCTTGCAAAATGCTAGGTTCAATTCCAAGCCACAAAGCAAAATAAAACAAAAAGGACACTTGAGAAATATATTCTTAGATAATAAATTTTTAAAATTCTTAATTTATGGTGTCACCTTTATTTATGCATGAATATTGTAAATGCCTACTAAGAAAATAGTTGATTTTCTTTTTCTTTTTCTTCTAATTTTTAAAAGTTAGGCAAAAGTGATACAGTTCTTTGTCTTCAGTTATATTTCAAAAATTCATTTGTACTTTCATTTTCATATTTACATCATTAATTCATCTAACAATTATTTTGGAGAAAGGTATACAGTTATAATTAAATAATATTTTCCTTTTTTCTAGCAACAATTCTTAGATTATTTTCCAGACTTATTTAAAATAATGTTCTTAATATGTATTTCCATCATTAACTGTAATGAGTGTAAAGCAGTATAATGATTATATGAATTAAGAATTTTACATTTAACAATATGAATAAGATTCTTAATTCTTCTAAATAAATTTAAATTCTACATAAGAAAAAAGAATATTACTTTATATGAAATAATTTAAGGAAATAATAGGTAATAAGATATAACACAGGAAATATTTTCCTGTGCATAAGATGGGTTACATAACATGGTCAAGTTAAAACTTTTCCTTTGAGTCTTATTTTTAGATAAGTCTTTTGTCTATATAACTTGTTTTCATTTTACAGTCTGAATCTATGAAATGCAAAACATATTTAGGGATTTAGTATAGAAAATCTATGTATGATTAAATTTAATACCATATCAGAAGTTGAATTTAGAAACAAAGTACATATTCTATATTTAAACCTACATTGGTAACAACATTAAGCAAAGAATAGAACAGGAATGTCTATCTCATTTCACATGTCTTTGTCTAATTAACAGCAATATAATATTCAAACTTTTCACACAAGTGCAATATCCAGGAAGAACTGGGATGTATATGTATCGTACATGTGTGCAGATACACACATTCAACTTCTCTGTTTGGGCTATGGGGAAAAAGTTAACAACTAATGTTTTGTTAGGAAAATGGCATTTTCATCTACCAACTCTAAAGCTTATCTATTCAAGTTTTGTGTGAGCACAGCCAATATACACTGAAACTGTGCTGAAAATATCAATTATTCAATATCCTGAGTATCTGCATTATCTTAACACTGTCCCTTCTGAGGGTCAGTAAATAGTTCTTTGATCATGGGCCTTCACAGGAGCATGTGACACCATCTGCAAAATTGAACAGCATTCTGAAAAGTGACTGTTAATAAGGTTTTGGAACATGAGCAAAGATGGTGTAATACACCAGGGTTATCATGGTAGGAATCACATTGAAAGCCAAAAAAATAGACACATTAGCAGAACTCAGCAAGTATATCTGAGTCAGAAGTGATCTGATAGGAGATACAGTTTTTGCTAGAGGAACACACAAACTGGTGATATTCAAGGAAAAATAAATATTATGGAAGAAGAACTTTGATATCTTTTCTCAGTCTTCTAATTTTGACTGGCCCATATTCAATCCAATCCAGTAGAGAGAAAGCAAGATATTTTTATTGTTATAGTGGTCAATGCACTGGGGCAGAAAAGTTCAGGAGAATTCAGTGTACTTTAAAAGAAGATACATAGTATAGTATGTATACTATGTAATAAGGTCTACAATATTAAACTTAAAATAGGCTAGGAAATCTTAATCTACAATGTAGAGAAAGCAGTTACAGATTATATTCTTTTTTATGTTAAAGAGAGTAAAACTAAACAGAGCAAAACAGAACAAAGCAGATCAGAAGAAAACAATGTAAGTTACACAGATTTCAAAGCAAGACAACAGGAGATCATCACCCACTATCATATTGTCTCGATTTCTTCTAAATAGTTGTCCATATCTTCACACACAATGAATTCATGCAAAACAAAATAATATTAAACTGATCAGAACAGAATGATAATGACATTATTGACCTTGAAAACCAGACAACAGGGAAATCAACAATGGCTGCCATAATGTCTCTCATTCTCTTCAAAATAGCTGCCCATACCTTCATATATGTTGAAACTAAACAATACAAAACAGACTAAAATCACTCTGAACAAAGAATAATAATACTGCTGGATTTCACAACATGATGCTATGGGAATCAGCACTGGGTACCACAGTGTCTCTTTTTCTTCAAAGTAGCTGTTCCTTTCATCACGCATTATATAATCAATTCTCAAAAACTGTTTAGGAGAAGTTCTATGCTTGTATGAGTCTCTGCATGTATACCTATCTTTTCTGTATTATAGGGAAAAATGAAACAAAACAAAACAAAATCCTAGAAAAACAGAAATAAATAAATAAATAAATAAATAAATAACAATAGCAAAGAGCCCAAAACCCTGACAATACAAGCCTTCCAAAAAAGGTGGTAGGAGCATAACTAGGGTTGTTATTTTACATAATGATCTTCAAGAGTTCCTCAGATCACCATACAATAATATGCACAACTGTTCCAATCCTATGAATGTTAACTTTTTGTTCCAAGAACTCATAGAATTTGTAGCACAATCATCTTAGCTATCCTAAATGTGTTTATATGATTTTAGCTAGTTTTTCTTTTCCCTCCCTTTTTCTTTTTCCTCCTTTTTCTTGAAATATTATTTCTTCCCCTTTAAGTAGATTCTTATCCTTTCACTGTATTTCTTCTTATCCTTTCACTGGATCTTATGTACTTTTACCATTTCTTACACCACAAAATGTTCAAGACATAAATCAATCAGGTCACTTTATTATTTTAACAAAATCACAAAAATCAGGAATAAAAGAAATCAAAATGATTGGGCATTAAAAGAAAAAAAGAAAAATATATGAACATACAAATGCTAGGCTGGGCATGGTGGCACATGCTTATAATCCCAGCATTTGGCAGGCAGAGCAGGAGGATTACTGCAAATTTGAGACCATCCTAGGCTACAAAATGAAGGCAAGGCTAGCTTGAAATATACACTGAAACTGTGTCTCAAAAAGACAATAAATAAATAACTAAACAACATATAAACACTATATGTCCTTGTATATTATACCAGGATTATACTTATCTGGTATATTAGACTTTTGGGAACTTAATTTATATGTATACAACAATATGTTGAAGTATATATATATATAGTTAAGGATAAACTACAGCTTGTATATAAATGACAAAAGGAAATGCAAAGTAAAAAGCACAAAGAAGTATGGCATGTATAGCTGAATAAGATCAGAAATACAATTGTATAATCTGTATGTCACATTAGAATGACCATAGCAACATATACTTTGTATGTCATGTTTCTGACATATTTCTAATTATATTTTTATTTTTTCAAAGTATGACATGTTCATCTCCAATTAGGTAATTATAACAAAAATGTATTAGAGAATTAACCTCAGAGCAGAGACTGGATACATGTGCCCTGAAGAAATCACCCTTCTGTGAACTCAGGAAGCAGACCTCCCCACGGAGGATTTGGTCATCCATGCTCAGGCAAAAAGAAGCAAACTTTCAACTGCTTCTGATCCTTTTATAGATTAAAACCAATAAAAATTCAAATTAAATATGTAAGCATATTTCTTGGGCAGTAAAATCACTGAGTGGAAACCACAACAGTGAGAAGTTTATTATGACTTTGTTTACAAATATTTTTATATGCTAGGAATAAGTAGCTAAGGAGCTCACAGTGATTGGTTATCTCTACTTAGCAACACTTCATTAAATTTGGTTTTATCGAATACCTCAACGGTCAACTTCTAACCTATTCCATTTATAATTTATTTCTTTCATCATAATTCCATCACTATTTCATAAATTTTAATACTTTTAGCTGCATTTGAAAGTAAAGAGCACTGGAAAATGCTATTTAAAATATTGTCTAAAACATTTAGAATATCTGACCATCAAGCTCAACAAGGGGTGAAAGCACTGAACTGACTATTCTTTGCACCAAAATAAGCAGGTTATACTTGAAATCAAAAGACAAATACTGACCAGGTGATTATGATAATACGTGAAAGAGTATTCTGTATAGTCTCTAAATCATGATTTCTTTTAATAGAGGCCACAGAGTGGAGTTTTAAATAGCTTGACTCTACTATACTGAGTATTTAAAACAAGTCAGGTGCTGCAAGTAGATAATATAAATGAGCTATTATTTACACAAAGCTGATAGGCTTTCAGGTTGTCTTTATAATCATTACTTTAGCAAAGCTACTTTTTTTATTGATGGATTGATTGTTTGATTGCTTGACTTTTGAGACAAGTCTCACTATGCACTTCAGGCTGACTGTGCACTTACTATGTAACCCAGGCAAGCCTCAAACTCCAAGTGACTCTCCTAACTCAGCCTCCTGAGTGCCAGAATTACAGCCATTAAGCCACCACAGCTGGCTACAGAGCTGCTTGTAGAACTGGTGTTCTGCTTTCTTGCAACTGATTATTCTATTTTCATAAAAGTTAATGCATATTTTAGATTTGAAGACAAACAAATGAGGATAAACTCCCACAAGGAAGTTTTCTAAATTTTCCTATACTAACAATTATGTGGTCTTTCCGAGAGTTACCATATTTGTGTTGAAAAGGTATATTGTTTTTTGCTTACAATAACTTTATTTTCAATGGACCCTGAAACTGCAGATTGGCTGTCATTTAGAGAAAAGAGGGATTATTTTAGCAAGTAGCATGCTTTTATCTTACACAGTGTAATTTCAAAAATTGAGAAAATTACATCCATACAACAAGTTTATAAAGCACTTAGACATAAACAACTCTGTTAAAATACATTATTAATATTGGTTTACCTTACTTGTCGATCTCACTATATAGCTTGATTTCTGTAAACTAAAAGGGATATTTCTTATGCGTATTAAAAAGGAATATCACCAGATGGGAGGATACATAATTGATGAGCTATTTCCCTATGAAAGAGTGGATGAGAAAATGCCATATGATTTGTTGATAGGATCTGTTTTAGAAGGCTTCAAAATCTTTTTAAAGATTTATTATTCTTATAATAAATGTACCTAGAAGTAGTTGTTTAAACTGGAAAATAGAAAGTTTCAATTTTTCAAAGTTTATAATTTATAAACTATTTGATACAATCAAACATAAAAAGAATTTTCATTTTCTTTATCCTTATAAGTATTTTTAACATAAACATTATGATAAATAAATATGGAGCATCTTTTTTCAGTGTTTAAGTCAACTGCATTGAAAGCTGTAGGCATTTTTGTTCAATTTTAACACTTAGCAAAATAATACTTTTCAAAAATATGCCAGTACATGTGTATATAAGAATTGTATTTTGAAAGAATAAGAATTTGTGATCTTATTTTGAAAATGTCTGGTAGTCTAAATTTCTTGCCTGAAATTTAATTGGAAAATCATTAAAAACTGCTTTTGCTAATTGCTTCAATTTATCTCTTAATAGGGACAATATTATTACTGTTTTTAACAATGAATGTAATGAATGCTAAACTTCTAAAAACTGTTATAGGACAGTGTATAGAAGAGAGGGAGAAAGAGAATAAGAAAGAGAGACACACATGGAAAGAGAGAGAGACAGAGAGAGACAGAAAGAGAGAGAGATTTGGATCAATGTAACATTCATAAAATTGTCCCACTACATGGTGGATCTACCTAATTATTTGAAGATATAGACCTTATTTCACAGCCCACATCCAAGTATAATGTTTTGACAATTTTGAAAGTATGATTAACATTTCAAATATAAATAGGTTAAGATATTGAGAAAAAGTGCAAATTATGGGGTCATTATATTCAAAGTAAACTTTAAATTTTAAGGCATAAACCACAAAAAGAGACCAATTATACATGAGAAAAACTTGGAATTTTAGAATACAATTTTCAATAAGGAATGAATCTTGGATCAGATGAAGTATGAGAACAATTTAAAATGTAAGATTCTTGTACCTGGATTGAAGTGGATACAAGTAATATAATCCAAGTAACATTGCTCCAGGAAGAACTGTGTATATTGTATTTTCCAGATATATCCAGTAAAATATAAAAATCTTGTTTTCTGGTCAGAAACAAAATAAAGTTTATCAAAACTATACAATTCATGTCATTTCTCTTGTTTTCGTACACTCGATAAGTGAATTTTAAGTAGCCAGTATACAAATGTCATTGACTCAACTTTTTCTTCATCAGGTGACTAAGATGACCTCATCATTCCCTGCAACATAATTACATTTTAGATTGGCTTTTTCTTTACTTTAGACTTCTGATCAGTTTTTGCAGCATATACATAAGAAAACTTGTAATTGCACATTATTTTTCTACTACTTTGGCTGGTTTTATAACCCAAGACTGCCTTTTTCAGTGTCCATTGAGCTAATCCTTTAAACAATGTAATAATCAGAAAGGTAGTGTCTGCATTTCACAGCATCTGTGGAGAAAAGGAAGATAATTCTAAAGAAACCAAGTAGCAATCATAGACGGTTCTAAAGAAACCAAGTAGCAATCATAGACGGCCTAATCAAGGTGAAATATATTTACAAGAAATAATGTGCCAGTCTCTGAACATGTGCCAATGACCATATTAAGAAACAGTAGTCAAAGAGAATAGGTTTCTTTTTAGAAACCAAGGTTAGTCTGATACTTGTGAAAAAAAGGAAACTAAGTTAGAAATACACAGAGAAAAAATTGTATTTAAATAAATTTTGAGAAAATCCTTGCAAAAATAATGAGGCCTCCTCAAGCCAAAATTGTTGATATGATCCTTACTATCTCATGCTTTGCTGGGATTACTCAGGGAAAATGTCGCTCTAGGTCATACATGCAGTACATCCAAATATTTATTAATTTTTGATTATTAATTTTCAGACATATATGATTCTACATTTTACTGTAAGATTATATTGTTTTCCAGTGTAGTACTAGAGGGCCAGCAAACTGCTGACTTAAACTGATGTATTTTTTTTCTGGTAAATTTAGTAAATTCTGTATTGTTCACAGTAATTTTCATGAATTTTCATGTGCATAGTCACATTATCAGTAAACAGTGATCATTGATTTTCCTTTTCTTTCAAAACACCTTGAATCTTTTCTCCTTTCAATAAAACCTAGTTTTGTAGAGGTATTTTGAAGAGAAGCAATTTCTGTGCCACAATGATTTAAAAATTCTATTCTGAAAATTATGCCAGAGATTAAGGCTTTGCAAAATAAATTACATAAATGTATTTTTTTCCTTTGGGGGGCTTTTTTTCCTTATATATATTTTCAAATTCCTCTTCTACAGAATGACTTCTCACACATCCAATCAATAATTTACCATTTAACACTTTGTTAAATTACACTACAAAGGTCTTGGGTTAAAATAACATAATATTGATACCTAGTTTTATTTTTCATTTGTAAAGATCTTGGAAGATGTTATTTATTTCTTTGTAACAAAGAATAACTGAGCAAATATAAAAGCAGTGGTTTTCTTGTACCAATCACAAAACTAAATTTGCAGGGAAAAAATTCACCACAAAATTAGTAGAGAAAAGTGTATCAAAAGAAGTACAGCAACCAGATCTTTTTCTGAAGTATAGGCCTTTGAATCATTAATTGGCAGTAATATTTAAAGTGGATTTTGGAGAAATTATTGTAGGCTGAGTGTGGACTAGCAAAAGACCAGGAAACTATTGGTTGTCTAAATTGTGTGAGAATCTATACACATTAATAGAGGTTTCTACAAGAATCATACATAGTTGCCAGCACTGAAAGTCAATAAAGATCCTTTGTGAAAACTAACCACTGAGAAACATGCAAAGAATCTTCTCTGTTAAAAATTAAAGCCTATCTATGGAAAAAGTTATTTTCCTGACTGTCTCTTGGCATAATAAAAAAGTGATACAGGAGAAGTCATTAATATTATAATGAATAAGAACCAACCCTGTTAAGCCCATAGACATTAAAAAATATAGAGTTCTACAATATATTCTAAACCCTATCAATTTACAATGAAGATGAGATAGTTCCTTGAAAAACATAAATTATTTAAATTTACCTAATAGAAATAGCTAAAACTTTATTGCATAATTTCAATCAACAGTATAAACCATCTGAGAACCACATGGAATGTAGAAAAAAACAAAATGCACTGGGCTTTTTAAGTTTGACAAAAGCAAGAAAAACGAATATTTCTTAACTCGTGAGGAAAATATTATAACAATTATGTAAATAAATAAAAAATCAAACTACTCCAACCTACTGGATGAAAACAGACTTGAGAATTGACAGTAGCTGACTTCAAGACTTAGTATAAAGTCACAGAAAATAAGGCAGCATAGTATTGGTCGAAGAATATATAAATGAATCGGTGGGACATAAAAGAAAGTTCAGAAATAGATCTACACGAATACGGTCAAGTGATCTTTGACAACAGCAGAAACATCATGGTGGAAGGGAATAATGAGGCAAGGTTTTCTAGTTCATGACAGCTGGGAAGCAGAACAAGGAAAGAGTGATAAAAAGGAAGGGTAAGAGCCAGGTATAGAATTCAAAGTCACACCTTTATCATCCATCCAGACACACCAGAAATATGCTCCACCAATTTTCTAGGTAACTTATTCCAGTCAAGTTACAGATCAGAATTAACGGTCATACTTTAGATTTAGTATTTTAGAAAAAAATGCCAAAAGCCAGATTTATGAAAAATAAAAAAACACTGAATTTATTAATATTAAAATGTTTGCTCTGCCAAACACATTGTTAAAGATATGAGGAAGTCACTAGTTGGGATAAAATTTTTGAAATTTAAATAGCTAATATATGACTCAAATTCAAAATATATACAAGTCAATAAACAGCAAAATTTAATTTAAAATCAACAGAGCTGGACAGTGTAGTACAAATCTGTAATCCTAGCACTCAACTGTCTAAGGCAAGAGGATCAGCAGGAGTTTGATACTATCCTAGGTTACATAATGAGTTTAAAGCCAGCCTGAACTGCATAAATGATACCCTGTCTCAAAATAAAAACAAATGAATAAACAAAAAATAACAAATAGAAAAAAACAAGTAAAAGACAAAATATTTCAATATGCATCATACCAAAGATGAAATATGGCAGCCAAGTATATGAAAAGATGTGCTTTATTATCTATTATTATGGAAATAAATATTAAAATAACATACCACTTTTGTACAACAGAAGAGATGAAAATTACCACAAAAATTATAAAGTCTTGATCATTGCTTATGTGAATACAAAATATAAAGTCATTTTGAAAAGATGTATTTTGGGTTTTCACTTTTCATTTCTTATAGAAGTAAATCAGTTTTAACACAAAATTCAACAACCATATTCTTAAGCTAATTGACTGAACATTCATGTTCATATGAAAATCTCCATGTGAGGCTATGAAGCTTCATTCACAGTCACCCTAACCTGGAGATAATGGTGATGTCTTTCAGTAGGTGAGCTAAGAAATTACACTGCATAAGTGTAACGGTACAATATCAGCAATATAAGGCAATTGTCTTGGCTACTTTTTTCATTGCTGAAAAAAAAAAAATACCTGATATTCAAACTTAAAGGAGGAAAGGTTTCTTTGGTTCAGAGTTTGTAGAGGTTTTAAGTCATAGTGGCTGGTTCCAAGGCAGGTTGACATTTCAAAGAGAAATACTTTGTGGAGGACCAAAGGCAGAAGGCAGCAAGGCAGCAAACAGAAAGTGAAAAGCGATGAGCAACAACCTCTTTTTGCTCCTTATTATATCTAGGCTACCTGCCCTTGTGGGGTGTGGGCGCTCATACTCAGGAAAGGCTTTCCCATTCCCACCCCCAGAACTGTGCTGACCAATCAGTGGGCTGACTTAGTGATCACACTTCTTTAACCCCAACATCACACTCACAGGGTCACACATTTTAGATCAAGTCATCTCTGAAAAGCCCACCTATGACTGCATGAGATTTTGGGGGACATCTAGATGTAAGCCACAAAATATGTACTATTAAATCACACGAAACATGTTTGAGTCTTAAATGTATTTTTAAGTGAGAAATCTGTTTGAAAAGAGTATGTTTTGTATAATTCTTTTTACATGGCATGTCAAAATAGCAAGATTAAGAGATTGCAAAAGATCAGAAGCTACCAGGGATTGACAAAGGAAGAGGTGAAAGTGTTAGGGACATGGAATATTTAAGTATATGTCCTGCCAAAGTGAGTTTTTTTTTGGGGGGGTTTCATTTGTTTGTTTATTTTGGTACTGAATATCTAACTCAAGACCTTGCATCTGCTAGGGAGGTGCTAAGGCCCCAGCCTGGAATATTTTAAAGTGGTAAAACTATTGTGTCTAATAGCATAATGGTGGATAAATAATATAATGTATTTGTCAAAATCCATAATTTTTATAGCATAAAGTGCAAATTTATTTAATTCAAATTAGAAATAAATTATGTTATGAAGGTCCAAAAATGAAATGCAGAATATGACAAAACAACCTGACTCTATGACTAGTGTATAAAATAGTTTTATTAAAGAGATTTAGAAAAATGGTACTTTGGGTATTAGTGGAGTCTATAAAACTACAATGATTAAAAATGTTTTTTCCTACAATGTTATGCAATACAGAATTCTAAAGTAATATGATATAGAAGAATTAATAATATAATAAAATTAAATGTTTTAATGTAAAATTTGCCAATGCACTGGTGAAGTTTAAGATTATATATAACCGGGCAGAGAATTTATGAATGATATATACAATACTAGGTTGAAGTTAGAGACATCAATATCAACTGATTTAGCTTAATAAAGACACAATTAGATAAAAGGAGAAATACCTAAGTATTTATTGTATACATGAATTGGCATACACGTTTCCCTGATCCATCAGGTTAAACAGCCTAAACATAATTACACTGCATTTGCAATAAGAACAGAAATTACCTAATGCTATGTTTTATGTTCCAGACCCCCCCAACCCCCATGTCATCATGGAGATGGCTGAATCTGGTATTTGTGGTAAGTTCGTTGCCTAGTGATCAGATTGGTGATGTGAATGCTGCACCCACCCAGGGACAGGGAGCCAGCATGCAATGTCAGGACAGGAAGGAAGCATGCTTCCCCCTTTTGCCTTTCCATTCTTGTTGCTTGCAGCCACCATGAACAGTTGCCCCTCAGCCATAACACCCTGACTTGTTGCCAGCTGAGTATGAATTGAAACCTCTAAAAACTGTAAGCTACATACCTTTCCTTGCTTCACCTTGGGTAGCAATTATTTTGTCTCAACAATGAGAGAAAAGACACCTAAATTTTGACTTTCAAGCAATAAGTTTGTAAAAATGAATCGAAGTTTCTTAGGGAAATGTTTGATTGTATCACTAGCATAGGCAAGTACAAGATTAAAGTTGAGGAATTATTAAACATACACATACACAGAGAGAGAGAGAGAGAGAGAGAGAGAGAGAGAGAGAGAAGAGAGAGAGAGAAACAGAGAGAGAGAGGATATAGCTCAAAATAACACAGTAGTCAAGGCAAAGAACTCAAAATGACCAAAGCCAAAACAATTGGAACATCAAAATAAATAACAATATTGTATTAAAATCTCTAGTGTACCATAAGTGCTCACAAGCTAATAATGATTGAAAAACCAGTCAGGAAGAATTCCAAATAATTTGTGTAACCAGTAGACCCTTATGGAATTGGAACCTATCTCCAATTACTAGGCATAGTTACATCTTTCAAAAATTAAAATGCTCAAATTGAGGACAAAGGAGTCCTGCATGTTTGTTTGTTTGTTTGTTTGTTTGTTTTACCTGCTTCTGTTTAAAAAGCCAACATTCCTCTGCCTCATAGGTGTTCTACATTTCAGGTATAGTGAAATCTTTGCTGTTCACCAAGATGTAATGTTTTAGTTCTTCATAAACAGGGTTGGCAGGGAAAACATGCAAAAACTAACATTGAAATATTAAAACAACAGCAGAGTGAGTACCTTTTATCCTTGGTTCATTGCTGGTGGTTTAAATACAATTACCCCTCCATGATGTAATTATTGTGAGCACCTTGCTTTGTGCGGTCACTGTAAACATTTGTGGGGGTGGGTGGGACAGGGAGGAAAGTAACAATAGTCTAAATGTCCCTGACATCTGTTCAGAGCAGTGTTCAGAATGTAATGCTCTTTTGTAAGAAACATTTTATGATTTTTAAAATAAATTTAGTGAACAAAAAAAAATGTATGCTCTTAGGATGCATCGATTTTGCTACAAATGACTCAAAATAGTATTTTTCATGACAGTAGTATTCTGTAATAGGTAAACACTATATTTTCTTTATTCATTTTTTGTGAGTATGTAGAATGCTTTTAAGACTTACTGATTATGAATTGTGCTACTGTAAACATTGGTATGCATGTATTACTGTAATATGATATATTTCATTCATTCAAAAAGATATCTAGAAATGAAATAGCTGGATTCAATACAATCTGTAGTTACAGTTATTACAGAAATATCCACATTGATATTCATAATGATTTTCAAATTTACATTCCTACCAACAATATAGAACTGTTCTTTTTTCTTGCAGTCCACCCCTATCCAACATCTATTGCCTTTTTTCCCATGTTTCTATTGTTTTTGTTTGTTGTGTTTTGTGCTCGGTTTTGGGATTGTTTATAGTCTAACGTCTTTGTTCCTATTATAGAGATCTCTTTAATTGCTTCTCAATGATATACTTTGGATGTAGCCAACTATAAGTCTTCACAGCAATTCCAAGATTTGACCATTTTGATTATTTTGGTAAAAGATAAAATATAGTTACCCCAGTAACCAAGTTCTATTGAAATGTACTCTTGCTAACCTTATAATGGCAATCTGTATGTTGGTTTAGGGAGAAATAGTTATAATTATGTGACCCTATGAAAATCAAGTAAATCAGCTACAGTAGTATTGTCTGAGACAAATCATATATTAACATAGAAGGAGTCAGTATTGTACCTCAGTCCTAGGAAAGAAACTGTCAGTGATGATTCAAACCTTAAGATGATCCAGGTATTCATTTACAGCTAATATGTACTCAATGCAGCAGGTATAACTGTTAATAGTAGAAAACAATTCAATGGTAATTTTACAGATTTAACTATCAGAAGATTAATAAAGCTTGATGATCATGCTATTTATGATTTAGGGTTTGGGAATAAGAAGATGCAAAAGGAAAACTTTGAACCATTATAATCTCTGGTATGAGGAGAACAGAGAAGTGGTAGAAAGGATCATATTGGAGCATGAAAGGATGTTTAGACAATTAGGTAAACAAGAAAAAAATGAAACAAACCAACTAAAAGTAATGTAAACACATACACACCGACACACACACACACACTCACAACACAAAATAAGCCAGAAAATAATCAAAAATAAAACAAAGAAACATTTAAAAAAGAAAACAAAATGAAACAAAAAGCCAGAAAGAACTTTCTTTGTGATTTCAAACCTGTGTTATCTTCCTACAACTTTGTAAGGACCTTCTATACTTATGTTCTTTAGTGTGTTTGTTCTGAAAAGATGTTGAACTCCTGAGTCTTTGCATCTATTGAGATGATCATGTGATTTTGTCCTGGCCTCTCTACATGTGATGAATTACATTTACTGATTTGCATATGTGGTACCATTCTTCCACCCCTAGGTTGAAGCATACTTGGTCATATTTATGATATTTTTAATGATTTATTGCATTCTGTTTACCTGTATCTTGTTGAGGATTTTTGCATCTATATTCATTAAAAGGATATAGGTCTATAGTTCTTTTTTAGTTGTATCTTTTTTTTTACTTATGGAGTCAGGGTAATGAAATCTTAAAAAAATGAGTTTCAATTTCATTAAAGATTGTAAGGAGTTTGGTGTTAGATCTTCACTGAAGTTTTTGTATAATTTAGCAGGGAATCAATCTGGATGTATTATTTTTTTGGTAGGTTTTTATGATTGTTTTGTGATGGATTAACTAATGGTCACATTGCAACACTCTGCTGAAGTAAATTAGCATGTCTCAGGCGGGAAGGCCCACCTGAGGATTGTTGTCAACATCATAAAAGGAGAACTGGAGGGGAAGATGATGTGCTGTTGATTCTCCTGGAGAAGCTTGTCACAATAGTTTTCCTGACATGAACTCTGGTCTAGTCAGAAAAGCTCCAGTCCTTGCTGTCCCTGAGGATGATGTGGTTCTTTTCAAGGGAGCTCTAGTCCTTGCCTTGAGTATCTCTTACCTGGTTGCAGTGCAGATTCCTAGGCCTGCTGGTGCAGGCCTTTCATCCTGCTTGCATAGACTTCCTAGCTTCCACCACGCCCCTTTGGGCCTTGCTAGTACAGATCCTTGATACAGAGTTGCATGAGATGTCGTAAGCTCTAAGCCTCCAGCTGGACTTGCCAGGACATTGCTAAGGAATCTAAGCCTTCAGCTGACTTCTTTGGGTCTCTTGTGTGTGGACAGATCTCCTGCACTCTTCTGCATTTAACTTTTTGGGTGAATATTATTAAATAATCCTATAAAGTATGTGTCCTGTATTAAATCCATTCCCTTGTAAACCTTGACTACAACATGTTTGAATTTCATTTCCTGCTATTACATTATCAGGATTTTGAAATTTTTTTGATTCAGCTTTGTAATTAATATATGTTTAGAAATCTATTCATTTTCTCTGAATTCTTTAGCATAATTCTATAACAGGTTTACAAAATAGTTGTTAATTACCTTTTTTATTTTAGGAGCAACATCACTATGATTTCATATTTTTCTAACTGCATCAAATTGGGTTATCTCTCTCTTTGCTTCTCTCTCTCATTTAGATTGCCTAAAGATTTGTCTATTTTGTGTATGCTTTCAAAGAAGCCACTCTTTGATTTAATTCTTTGTATTGTTTTAGGAACTTAAGTTCATTGATTTCTGCTCTGATCCTTATCGTTTCCTTTATTGTACTAACTTTGGACTTCAATAGCTTTTATTTTATTTATTTATTTTTTTGTCCTTGAAGTGCTTTAGGTTACTCATTTGGGCTCACTCTTTTTGTGATGAACACTTTCAAGCTATAACCTTCCATACTAAGACTGCTTTCATTATGTCCCATAAAATCTGATATGTTGTACTAGCATTATTGTTCAGTTCTAGAAACCATGTTATTTCTTCTTTAACCTACTTTATGTGTTTATTATTTTTGTTTCCATGCATAATTTCTGTATTTCTTTTGTTTTCAGATTTCTAGTTTCATTGGGTGATGATCTGATAATATGCATCATAAAATTTCAATTATTTTACATTTATATAAGATTGTTTGACTGGCTACTATGTAGTCTATTGTGGAGAAGGTTTCATGTGCTACTGAGAAGAAGTCATAAACTGTTGTTTCAGAACACTATAGATATCTATGAAGCACATTTTTTAAAAGCTTTTGTTCAACTCATAGTTTTGTTGAATTTTCCCTAGTTAATCTGTCTTTGTGTGATATAATTGTGACTTTTAAAATAACTTTCTAAAGTTCTAATTATGCATTAGTAGAAGTTACTTAACATAGACATCAAAAATTCTTAATATTTGAACATGAAATACTGGTCTATTATTGAACTTAGAAAATTGTTTCAAAACTACTCAAATTTGGAAGTGATGGTAAAATTCAGTGGGTGTAAGAGACCATGTCTTAACCTAAAAGATGAGCTCCAGACATTAATCCAGATATTATTTGTTCTTTTCTGGCCCTAGGCAGTTACAGTAACTCATTCAGTGTTAGTTGTAAGTCTTGTGAGTTCTGGTGTGATCTTTAAAATCTCTTTCTCTTGTTATTATTTTATTGATATAAAGTATATAATTATTTTTAAAGTTCTAATTTGGACCGCTCTAAGAATGAGACATCTCTGCATAGTTCAATCTGTGGGATCTCACAAAAATCTCATGGCACCAGCTCAGTGAGCAGCTACCTCACACATCAAGCTTAGCTCAGGGGAAAGATTGGGACTCAAACTCACTGCATTCCTTGAAATTTAAGGAAAAGCATTACTATATGGAAAGTGACAGAAGGCATCGCGATCATAAATGGGGATATCAAGGAACTTGCATACAGGTGACTTGACTCATCCTGGTGGCAGAACAGTTCCTGCTTCTACAACAAATATAGGATTCCCACAGTTAACTGTCTCTGTAACTTGTCTAGCCATGTACTGCAATGTGAGCATGGAGAAGGTTTGCTGTGATTCCTGCCAGTGCCACTATCTGTAAAGAAGCTGTGTCCATACAACTGTCTGGAGGACAATTTCTTCAGGCCCCTCACCATTACTTGTATCAGAGCTCCTAACAACAACAGAACCAGTATCAACAAGATACTCCATTACCTTCTAGGGGCCACCACTCTCACTGTAGAGGTACCATATACTATACACTCTGAGCCCTCTTCTGTATATACATTACTTATGTGAACAGTTAGTGTCCCCATTATGGCCCACACAGACTGTGGTGGGGCCTCTGATTCTGACACAATATACTGTGCCAAACTCACTAGTCACACCCATAATAGTGATGGAATGACTATGCCAGCATTGCATAATAAGAGTGTATCACAATATAAGTCATCAGGAAAAGCTCCACAATAAGAAGGCTATCACTTAAAAGTGGTGGAAATATCTGATCCATTGTATACACAAATGTCAGCACAGGAGCAAAACACATTAAAAAAAAAGTAATGACACTTCCTAAAAATCATAACTCTTGAGTAATGTATTCTATAGAAATCAAAATGGGTAAAATAGGTAACTTTTCAAGAGAATAATTTTTTACAAAACTAAGTGAGATTAAAATAATGTTTCTATACACAAAATAATAATTATGAATACATGGCTGATTCTGAATGAGAAAAAGATCCAAACAGAAATCTTGGAAATGAAGATTTAAGTGGGCCAGATAATTCCACTAAAAGCCCAAACAATGGAAAGAGGAAGAGAGAATATCAAACTTGAAGCTAGGCCTTTTTAAATAACACATTTAGACAGGAAAAACTTGCAATAAACTATGAAAGGACCATTCAGTATATTTAATACTTTAAGAGATTAATCAGTGGCATCACTGAAATGTTTCTTAAGTGATGAGACAAAGGTGAAAAACATAAGAAAACAATTCAATGAACTAAGCATAAAACTTTCTGAATGTTCAGTTAGTCACGGACAATTGTGATCCGGCCAGTGGACCAATCCGTGAGTTTCCCCGAGGAAGGAAAATGGGGCAGGGGCTGGGTAAAGAGAGAGAGACGGAGACAAGTTGAGGGATTCCAATCAAGCCTCATCTATTGAAAAGGTGTTCCTGGCTTATAAAGAAGCGGAGGTGGGAATTTACGGATAGGTCGCCATCATTTCCTGGGTCAGGCGGGAGAGGATCGTGGGAAATGTAGGCTGATGCACCGGATGCCCACAGGAAGGAGAGATGGAGTAGCAGCAGTGAAGCTATCACACCACTCCCTACATTGCCTCCCTTATCACTTTATAAGAGTATGGCAGGGCCTGTGAGGACAGCACCTGTCTTGGGTCAAGGACTCTTCATATGAACACAACCAGGCCTTACCCATCATGGGCTTTCAGGACAGCAATTGGTCCTGTGCCTGTCTTAGGCAGCCGGTGGCATAGCATATGTGTCCTAGTTGCCTGTCTCTAGCTTCCTGTCCAGTGTCTCAGGGCAGTTGGCTCACACATCATTATATGGACCATTTGTAGGGATTGTTTCCCTCCAAGTTTCTTGATTTGCCATCTCCAATTGATGATAATGTACCTGAATGGGCTTGGCCAGGAGCACATCAACCCTGTTGTTAATAAGAGTCATAATCCTTTGGAAAATGCAGGGGCCTACAGTGAGAAGCAGTAGCAAGGCGGCTAGTGGGCCTAATAAGGGGGCAATGTAAGGAAAAAGGCCTCCCCACGTGGAAGAGAGGGAGGTTTCTCTGAGGTAGTCTCTTTCTCTGCTATTTAGGTGGTCTCTTAATTCTGTCATGGAATCCTTAATGATGCCTGAATGGTCAGCGTAGAAGCAGCATTCTTCCTTGAGGGCAACACATAGTCCTCCTTCCTTTAAAAACAAAAGATCTAACCCTCGTCTGTTTTATAAAACCACTTCAGATAAGGAGGTAAGGGACTCCTGTAGAGCTGTTATGGAAGTCTCTATTTCCTTAAGATCTTGGTCTGTAGCTGTTTGTAATTGACGTAGATGTTGTCCCATGACTAATGCTGAGGTTCCTGTTCCTATACCTGCCGTAACTACCATCCCCAGGAGTATAGCTAAGATCAATGATACTGGTTCCCATTTAGACCTATAATCTGTTTGGGAAGCCTGGAAAAGGTAATATCCAGGATGGTACGTAATGCAGGGAAAAACATTCACAAGGATACAATAGTCGGCTGACGTATTGAAAACATCAGTCGCTACACAGGGAGTGAGGCCAGTATTACAGGCCCAAAAGGTCCCGGGAAGTGGAATGATATATTTACTCCTGTCAAATGAGTGGTGAAACTGGGCACATAAAGGCTTATATTTGCTGGGCCAGTTACTGGGCTGACCAAGGCAAGTTCCTTGTCCTGAGACATCAGGGAGGGTCAATTTATGAACTTGGGACCATAAACATTGGCTTGAGTCAGGGGAAATATTGAAGGACGCATTGAGGGCTTTTCCTTCGTAGTATGGGGGAGGGGCACTTAGACATAACCAACAAGATTGAGTTAAATTAGGTTGTGTATGGTTTAAGGTGGTGTGTGCCCCTTCAATCAAGTTAAACAGGTTAGAATTTGGACATGGGGGGTGGAAGACCCGATTGGTGTATGGTGGTTAAAGTGGATGGGAAGGTACGTGAATTAGAGGTATGGGGGGGGGGTTTGGACATCAGTATCGATTTTCCTTAGGGCAGGATTTGGGCCTATGACCACACCTGGGGTCTGTAAAGGAGCCTTTTTTATGAGAATAAGACCACCCCTGTCTGGGCCATGCTCATGATATCGAAATCCCTAGGTGCGCCCTATCAGCCAGCCAGCTTCATCAGGAGTGATGATGGTGAGGTCTAGATACTCACAATCTTCTCTTCCTCCTTCCCAATAACTGAGTGGGTGGCAACCTGATGGCCCCCACTTTAATTTAAGGTGTTTATCGGGGAAGGAGGGTTGCCATCCTGTTGCAACCTTTTCACAACCCCAGTAGGCACAGTAGTACTCTCCTGGGAGTTACAGTATGATCTACCTTCTGTTGCAGCAGGGCAAAGATAGACTGGTAATCTATTGTGGCATGGCTCAATGGGCACAAGCTCACAGGATGGGATCTTAAAGTTTGGATTTCCCGATCCTGACCAGGTCCAAACCTTTCTCCACTCGTTACTTGGTAGACCTTCCCAGTGATAGAATTTCCAGTTCCAGGGCTGATGGGAATTGCCATCCGTTAGATGTAGTCATGTTAGGAGTCCAACGATGGCCCATAAGGCTTTGGAAAGTTGTATCATCTGTAAGAGAGCATAGGGGATTGTGCCTCAGGAGAGAATATTATTCCTGGGTGTCGTATAATGTTTTTGATGAAGGGCTATCTATTTGTTTTACAAGGCATTCAGGTAGCCATCTAGCCTCTTTTTCTTGTTTGGAGTAAACACAGACTGAGCCTGGTCCCCAGATAAGAACAGGGTCAGGGCCATTCCATGTATTGGTCATTGGGTCTTTCCAAAGTACAGAGGCAAATTGTGTCTGTGCCTGTGTATGCCAGAAACGAGATGCCACAGAGCAGCCTGAGGCATCTAAGGTCAAAAAATTTAAAATGAATAGAGCATGTGAAAGGATATTTCTGGGGGATCCTCAAGTAGGGTACCATGTTCCCCCTTTTATTTTATCTATACTGGACTTAAGTGAGCAGTGTGCATGTTCAACAATGCCCTGTCCTTGAGGATTGTAAGGTATACCTGTAGGATGAAGAATATTAAGGCGCTTGCAAAATTGAGCAAAGGAGGTGCTGGTATAGCCAGGGCCATTATCAGTTTTGAGCTGTTGAGGGCATCCCAGAACCAAGAAGGCTGACAGCATGTGAGCTACAATATGTTTGGTAGCTTCTCCAGTTTGGAGGGTTGCAAAGATGAAGCCACTATATGTATCAACAATTACATGTATATATTTTAAGTTACCAAACTCGTTGAAATGAGTAACATCCATTTGCCATAAGGCATTAGGGATTAGGCCTTTTGGATTGACACCTAGATGTTGGATGGGTAAATGGATGGCACAAGAGGGGCAGTTTTTTACAATCTGTCGAGCTTGTTCTCGGGTAATTTTATGGAGAAGGTGGAGAGTTTGGGCATTAAGGTGATGTAGCTGGTGAGTCTGTTGGGCCTCAAATACTTTGGAGTTATCTGTGGGCTCAGAGTGGGTCATAAAGACCTGTGCATGTGTGGCAGCATCAGCCAACTGATTTCCTCGGGTAAGGGGCCCAGGGAGGTTGGAGTGGGCTCGTAGGTGACCAATAAAGAACTTATGGTAATGGAGCCATATGATATCCTGTAACCGTTTAAATAAATTTGTCTGGGGAAGCATGGTGAATGGCAGCAACAGTCTCTAGTAATGGAACAGATTGAGTAAGATAAGCACTATCGGTGAACAAATTGAAGGGTTGGTCAGGGTAAGCGATGAAAACTGCGATGATAGCCTGTAGTTCTGCCAGCTGGGCAGAAGAGGTATCTGTCTGGAGGGTAAAGGCATTGTCTTGAGCCACATAAGCAGCGCTACCAGAGGAGGAGCCATCAGTGAATAACACTTGGGCATTAGGGATGGGCTGTGAAGCTGTGATCTTAGGGAATACGAATGAGTGATGGTTGGCAAAATCAATTAGCTTATTTTGGGGGTAATGGTTGTTAATGGTCCCTGAAAAGGAGGCTAGGGCAATAGGCCATGTTTCTGTTGTCTGGAGTAGCCAATCTACTTGGTCCTTAGTAAAGGGCTGGATGATAATATCTGGCTCTTTGCCAAAATAACATTTTCCTTGTTTTCTGCCTTGAATTATTAGGTCTGAAACTGCTTGGTAGTAGGGTAGGAGTGTTCTTTTTGGGGAAACAGACAGGTGGACCCACATGAGAGGAGCCTGTTGCCAAAATACTGCTGTGGGGCAAAGCTTTGTGTTAAAAATGAGAAATTGTAAAGGCTTATCATAATCTATGAAGGAAACAGTTTGTTGAGTGATAGCTTCCTCCACTATATTGAGTGCCTTTTTGGCATTAGGCATGAGCTCATGGGGGGAGGTTGGGTCGATGTCTCCTTGGAGGATCTCATAAAGGGGTTGTAAATCATGTTTGGTTAAGTTTAAATTGGGTAAAAGCCAATTAATGTCACCTAGAAGCTTTTGGAAATCATTAAGTGTCCGAAGTTTATCAAGTCTTAATTGAGGCCTTGGAGAAAGTACTTGAGTGCCCTGTAGCTGAAAACCCAGATATATATATATGGGTCTGTAAGCTGGACTTTATCGGGTGCTATTTGGAGTCCAACCTTTTGTAAGGCGATTTGTAGCGCCTGATAACATCATAAGGTTTGATCTTTATGTTTCCCTGCCAAGAGTATGTTATCCATATAATGAAGGATATAGATATTTGGCCAATGGTCTCTAACTGGTTGTATGGCAGTGGCCACAAAAGCCTGGCATAATGTAGGGGAGTTGGCCATTCCCTCAGGGAGAACATGCCATTGAAATCTTTGCATAGGAGCCTTAAAATTGGTAGATGGTAGACTAAAGGCAAAGTGTTTTTGATCTTGTGGATGTAGGGGAATTGAGAAGAAACAATCTTTGAGATCTATGACAATTTTAAAGAATCCTAGGGAGATGGCACTGGGTGAGGGGAGCCCACTTTGACCATGGTTTTGTTTATTGCCCTGAGGTCTTGTAGTAGTCTCCATTTTCCTGACTTTTTATGTATTACAAAAATGGGCGTATTCCAGGGGGAATCACTTGGGATAATATGGCCTGCTTTTAGCTGGTCCTGCACCAGCTATTGAGTGGCCATAAGTTTTTCTGAGGTAAGAGGCCATTGACTGACCCAAACAGGGGTGTCTGACAACCATGTGATATTTTTTGCATGGGCCGCAGGAATAACAATGACCCCTATTGAAAATGGCCTAGGCCGGCCTTTGAGAAGTTAGGAGTTGGGGAAATAGGAATTTTAATGCCTGAGCTCTGTTTGCCTAAGCCTTGATTAGGGAAAAACCCATGATTAAGCATTTGTTTTGTGACTATAGTATTGGGGCTGCCCATCAGCATTCCCATCTGGGTTAATAAGTCCCTGCCCCATAAATTAAGGGGTAGTCCTGCAACAACGTAGGGTTGTATATGACCTTGATTGTTTTCTTGGTCTTTCCAGGTAAGGAGGTTAGCACTGTGTTGTGGATTTTTTGATTGTCCAATCCCTTGTGAGTCATAGTTGTCTCTAAGGGCCATGTAAGGGGCCAATCTTCCTTTCTAATAATAGTTACATCAGCACCTGTATCTATAAGCCCCAAGAAGCTTTTTCCATTAAGCAGTAGGGTCATGAGGGGCTTGTCTTTGGAAATGAGTTGGGCCCAATATATATCTGAAGACCCAAGTGATGAGTCTCCCCTATAAGAAGCCATGGTTGTATTAGGAGTTTTAACTAAGGGCAGCAGCACCAGTTGGGCAATACGTTGTCCCTGAGTGATGGAAACCAGGCCAGAAACGGAGGATGCCATAACGGTAATTTCCCCAGTATAATCATTAGCTATGATTCCTGGGACAACTTGTAAACCTTTCAGTATTGTGCTGCCACGTCCAAGAATTAGCCCACATGTATCATTGGGGAGGGGGCCAAAAACCCCAGTAGGGATGGCTTGTGCGCCCATGTCAGAAGTTAATATTGTATTGGAGGTGGAACAGAGGTCCAGTCCTGCACTCCCTGGTGTGGCGCGGAGGAGGTCTGAAATGGATTGTTTTGCATTGGGTTGTTTTGTGCTGGGACAAACCTTATAGCCCCTGGGGCTTGTCCTTGATTGGGGGTCTGGGGCTGACCCTGAATCCCGTTTCCCTGTTGGGGGAGGGGATTATCTTCCTTATCAAATTTGGATTTGCATTCTCTAGCCCAATGATATCCCTTTTTGCATTTTGGACATAGGCTATTAGGATTTTTCATTTGTTTAGCATTTGGAGACTGTGGGGCTTTGGGGCAATCCCTGACAAAATGTCCTATTTGGTCACAGTTGAAGCATTTACCATTATTGGTTTTTCCTCCCTGTTTATGTGCAAGAAGAACCTCTCGTACGGCCGCAGCCACAACTTGGGCATGATGATGGGCGGGGCTTATGTCAGCGCACAGGCAGATGTAACCTGAAAGGTCCTCTTTCTTTTTCTGTGGCCTGATTGCAGCCTCACCAGTGGATGTTGCGTTTTCATATGCCAATTGTTTGATTAAGGCAGAATTACTCTCAGGGGAGCCGAAGAGGCGCTCGGCTGCCTGTAAGAAGCGATCAACAAAATCACAGAAGGGTTCTTCTGGTCTCTGTCTAATATGAGTAAGAGAGGAGGTAACCTCTCCACTAGGGGGGGAGCTTTCTCCATGCCCTGCAGGCAGCTGCATTAATCTGTGTGAAGAGGCCAGGGTCATATTGCATTTGGGCTTCCTTAAAATCAAAGTCTCCAGTTCCCGCTAACATGGGGAAGGTCCAAGAATTTTGTTGTCTATTGGCATTGTCTCTTGCTATAAGTTCACATTGGTCCTTGAATTAAGATTTCCAAAGTAAATAGTGGCCTCCAGATAGAGAGGCTTTAGCTAAATCTTTCCACTCATTTGGTATAATCCAACCCTGTGTCATGGAATCTAGGACAGCAAGGGTGAAGGTAGCTGTGGGACCATATTGAGTAACTGCTGTTTTTAATTCTTTTAGAGCAGCTACTGTGAAAGGTGTATGGGCCCTGATGACCTGTGGGGCAGGTGGTGTGGCGCCATCCTGTGCCTCGCCATTATGTGGGGTGCCATTTTGTGGGGGGCATGGTTGTTTCTGTTACTGGAAATGCCATGGCGGGGGCACCCTGTGGTGGGCCGGGTGTAGGCGCCATTTTAGGCGTGGAGCTTGGGGGGTCTATGTCTAAGGATTGGAGTTGTAGGATGAGCTGGGGGGTTTTTTGTTTAAGTTTAAGTTGTAGTTGTAAGTCTTGAATTTTGGCTTTTAAATTTGAAAGGGCAGAGGATGGATTAGGTGGTTCTTGGGGGGCGGATGAGAGTTTATTAGGTAATATGGGGGACACAAAAGGTGGATCATGATACTGAGCGGCCTCTTCTGCTAATTGTGACCAATCAACCTCCTGGAAATCAGAAAGGTCAGGATACAGAGGCTGATATGGAGGAGGGCGCGTGGCAGCGCCATTTTGAGTATCAAGCAGGGCGGCACCATTTTGAGTATCAAGCAGGGTGGTGCCATTTTTGGAGTCCTCATGTCCTCCAGAAAGAGAAAGTGGCAGTAAATCGCCATCTTGCAGTGGCTCTGGGATATCAAGGATCACAGAGCTAGGGTGACTGGGCACACTTGATGTGTCTGATGGTGGCTTTGGGGAAGGATTGTGGGAGGAGTGTAATGCAGCCTCACCCTGAGTTAGTGTCTCATCAATTTGGGGATCTGCATGACGTTGAGTCAGTAATTCAGAAATTAGAGTCCAATATGAAAAAGAGGTTACTGGTACCTTTTCAGGACCAAAAACTCTATAGTAATCTTTAAGAGCATCACCTACTCTTTCACATCATTTAGTATCAATGGAGCCCTCCAGAGGGAACCAGGGGCATACCTTATGTATAAATTGAAAATACTGCAATAAATCTTTGGTTTTAACCTTTATCCCTCTCACTTTGAGGGCCTTGCTGAGGCCAGTAATGAACAACTCATGTTCACTTAAAGCTTGACCCATGCCGATTACGTTCACTTACCATGATTTGGATGAGACATCAGGAAGTCGTCTGTACAGATCACAGGGACGGAGTCCCCTGGTTACCATGGCCATGGCTTTTCCTCTGTGAACGATCCCTCATTGACTTCCTCGTATTGGGGCCCTCACATTGGGTGCCACTTGATCTGGCCTGCGGATCAATCCATGAGTTTCCCCTGGAGGAAGGAAAATGGGGCAGAGGCTGGGTAAAGAGAGAGAGATGGAGACAAGTTGAGGGATTCCAATCAAGCCTTGTTTATTGAAAAGGTGTTCCTGGCTTATAAAGAAGTGGAGGCGGGAAGTTACGGATAGGTCGCCATCATTTCCTGGGTCGGGCAGGAGAGGATAGTGGGAAATGTAGGCTGATGCACTGGATGCCCACAGGAGGGAGAGACAAAGTAGCAGCAGTGAAGCTATTCCACCGCTCCCTACACAATTGTGTTAAGGAGGCTTAGATACCCCACATACTGATGACTAGAAAATATTATCTCCACAACATATTATCATCATGTCCTTAAAATGCAGGACAAAGAAAGTAAGTATCACATGGAAGAAAAAGCATTTAAGGTGAGAAAATAGATATTCACATGTGGAATACTAAAAGTACAACTATCTCTGTCATCCTGAACAAACATTCAATTAAATGGACCAATTAACTTAATGTAAGGCCAGAAATTATTATATTGGTAGGAGAAAATACAGGGAAAACACTTCAAAATATTGGTCCAGGCAGTTATACTTGGATAGAAGGGAGAATGCATGATATAAGTTTTCCTGTGTGTGCTTTATGTTATTACCTGATGTCCTTCTGTCCCATACTTTTTGCAGCAAATTTGCAGCAAATGACATGATTTTACGGCTGAGGTAGGGTATGAATGTAAGGTGTGGTAGGATGTGACTATGTGCAAACAGGTGATTAAACGTGATCAATACATACTAAATGCATGCATGGGAATATCACACTGAAACCTACTCATATGTGCAATTAATATGTGCAAATAAAATTGTTCATTTTTAAGTGATTAGTCAGGGCTAATGAATGCCTGTGGAATTTATCACCAGTAAATCCTTTTTTCTTGGCTCTAGTACATTTCTCACATCAATTAGCACTGGCCAACTGCAGTCCACTGAGAGGTATCTATGCTATTCTCATTAACATAGTCCAAATGACTATAAAAGTGCTTTCTACTTATTGGTGTTTAATAAATTCAATGAATTAAGGGAAAGATTAACAAAGTTGCTTTCTCTACATACATATATTTTGTATTTATATCTCCCTAATTAGAAAGCCTATCAGTTTTGGTATAAAACACATTTCTTTTTATTTGTTACTAAAATCAAACCTAAGTGATTGCTAACACAAATGGCAGATGTAAACATGCATTCACTTAACTCTTAAGCAGGCTATATTTAATTTTGTCTATCTGTTAGTCTAACATAAACCAGAAACTCTATTTAGTGAGATTGAATTATTTCCTCTCATCAGATATTTTAGTAATAGTGATAAAATAAAGAATAATTTGTTTATATTTAATTTTTCTTGTATATACCTTAATTTCATAAACAATCATCTTTGAATGCTTCCAATTCTCTTTTATAGTTTATTGTAAATCTGTTTCTCATATTTCTTTTCCAATCAACTGACATACAGTCCTTTCACTATACAAAAGTTTTAGCTATTCTGATAGTTTTCCATATCTTTGAAATGTATTTAAAGGGGCCCTAAGTGATTTTATCTTCAATATATTTTAAATCTGAAATAGAATATCGCAATTGCATACCTTAAATTTTACCTGTAAAATGTTTGATTTTATTTTTTGAGTGCTCCATATGGTCTTACAAATAAAAAAGGCTACTTGGATAAGTTTAATGAAAGTGATCAGTAAATCAAATGACAGAAAAATAGGGACATTTAATTGTGAGAAGTACAGAAGATCAGG
This sequence comes from Hydrochoerus hydrochaeris, assembly GCA_004027455.1. Taxonomy (NCBI): domain Eukaryota; kingdom Metazoa; phylum Chordata; class Mammalia; order Rodentia; family Hydrochaeridae; genus Hydrochoerus; species Hydrochoerus hydrochaeris. Next base: position 25,724 of record PVLA01008493.1, on the reverse strand, counting down.
TTCCAAATATCCACTATCCTTTTACCTTCAATGAACAATTTAATGTCTTTAAGTTCTAGCTCAGTAATGGTGTGAATGTTAAAAACTCAATGATAAATTTTTTACTTTATAAACAAGAAACACATTTGAAATAGAGAATAAATATCCATCTTTATCCAATGTATCATATCACCTTGGTTTTGGATGATCAAAGAAGATACACTAAATGTGTGAGAGGAGACAATGCATACTAAAATGAAAGGTCAATAAGTGAAATATTCAAGTCAAAGAATAACATTTTTACTTCTGGATTGTTTGTTTTTGACACAGGGTTTCACTATACAGTTCAGGCTGCCCTTGAGCTCCCTTTGTAGCCCAGGTTGGCCTCTAACTCACAACAATACTTCTGTCTCTGCCTCTGCCTCACCAGTGCTGGGGTTATAGTTGTGTTCCACTATGCCCAAACTGATGATAATATTTTTAAGCAACTTTGAATAAGCTGCCAAATAATGAATGTAAATCAACATAATGTCTTATTATTCAAAGAATCATGTCAAACAGTTCTTGCAAATAGCCCCTTATTTGTGATAATTTCCTGCACATGTAAGTATAAAGAGATACTTTATTCAACTTCATTTGAAGAAAATGTATGTTTAACTTTCATACTCTCCATAATAATATAAGCTTAGATATGTGTGAACTTTAAAATATACACAATTTTTTATCTTTATTTTTTAAAACATGGTTTTACAAAGCTATAGAAAATTTAAAATTCAAGAATATTTGTGTTTCATGAAATAGATATTGCTTTCATCTTTATACACAGGTTAAAAGAAAGCAAACAAAATAAAAAAATGGAAAATATGTAGGAAAAATCCTATGTTAATAATTTTTGAAACAATGTAAAAACAAAAAATTGCTCAACAGACAACTTAAAAGGCAAGATTAAAAAGTGTACAAAAATTTAAATTTTTCTCTAATTGTTAAATGTTTTATAGCTATAATAATTATATTCCTTAAAAACGTATTATTGAATGGTTTTGTTGCAGGCAGCTGAATTAGTCAGAAATATAGACAGTGAGATAGGGCTGGGGTCTTCAATAGAGCCAGTACAGACACCTGGCAACTGATGGGGAAGCTGACACCTCCTGCTGTGGGCCAGGCCTCAAGACAAAAGACCAAACAAATGCATCCATATCCTGAGGATTGATACCCTAAACAGTTCCCATCCCCCTAGAAGTCACTGCTCCCTTAGAATGCCTGCTTTCTACATAACTAGCTTCCCCATTTGTCCCTAATGTAATCATTTTACCTGAACTGTTGATTTTATTGGCTAACTATAGTTATGTCCCACCTTATGGCCATCTGCCTTGTGAGCGCCCAGTCTTCCCCCACCTTGAACTCATGGTTTTACTCTATAAAAGTTCCTGGAAGAGACAGAGTCCTTGGCAACCCATTTGGGACCCCTTCTGTCTCTCTATAGACAGAAGCTTTCTTCCTCTCAATAAATATAATCTGCTCTTAACCTCTGATGTTCCTAAAATTCATTCTTCAATTTAGAGAACACAAACTCATGGACATAGTAGGTTAGGAGTTTCATTCCCCTATATCAATTTCATCTGCAAATCCATGCTAATACTTTAATAAAATCTATCATATAGTTTACTTTTCTTCTTTTAGTACAAGGAGAGAATACTTTCCAACTCATTTCTACTTCTAAGACCCTAATAACACAACATGAAAATTTGTAAATGAAAAAAAGTATAGATCAAAATGCCTAAAGAGAATGGATATAATATTTTGAATAATCTTAGCAAATGAAATACGGTTTACAAAACACTCTATACAAGGAATTATTTGAATATTTAATAATTCAGATTCCCAGAAAATTAAAATGAATGAGGAAAAAAAACCAAACTTTCTTATAGATGATAAACAATAGATTAAATATAAATAAAATGTAATAAAAATTCTCTAGTAATAATAAACAAAGGATAAAGAAGGGACTCTTTGCAATTTGAGTTGATCATAAGAATACATGGAGATAAATGATAAATTATTGAACATGTCTCACCCTGAATTAAAATTTGTCAAGAATATTAAAATTAGTGAGTCTTTTCAACATTTTCTTGTACTTATGTTAGCCAGTGCAGATAAAAAATACTAAACACAAAGAGATGTGTCCTAGTCTTTACAGATAACTGTTTAATGGAATCTAAATGAATCTATAATTATAAAATCATTTAAATTTAATAATATCAAAGAATAGAAAAATACATAAAATCAATTGTGTTAAATGGATATTTTAAAATAGCTATTTAAAATAGCTATTTAACAGTAGCATTAAACTAATACCAAATAAATTTAAGAGAAATATGCAAGACTTTTTGTTTAAGAATTAAACATTGATCTTTATCTTTACTATTAATGATATGCTGGTTTTTTCCTTACTGAACATTTTTTATTTGTCACAGAAATTATGATTTTAATTGATTGTTTCTGGTCATTTTTGTATTCCTTGCAGAGTCAGAATTTTCTTCTGAGATGTTGTTGAAGTGATTGGCAAGTTCCATCCTTTCAAGTTTGCTTTTATGTTTTCTTTGGGAGGACAAAAGGAGCTTAAATCTAAGATTAGTTTTTCTCCTCTATCCAGGTAGCACTTTTCTGAGTCCTCCACTTGATGTGTTACACATTATGGTGTTATTCATTGCTATGATCATGGTCTATTACTAGTCCTAAGTGAAGTCTAGACAGTTAATTGTTAATTTTGTGGCTCTTTTTTCTATATTGGGCATGCATGTATGTGTGTATGTGTGTTTGTATGCATGTACGTATGTATATGAATTTGTAATCAGTACTTGGCTGACATACTGAAGCACTGAAGGACACAACTTCTGAAGATCTTTATTGATTTTTCTGTGTGTACCTTTTACTCATTTATGTGCCAATAATTCATCTTTTGTACTTCCTGCAAATTCCAGTCTTTACACAAAAGAATAATTAATATTTTGGCAGGAAACTTCTGGATGAACATTTGGGCATCATAACAAAATCTTTAACTATGTTCAGAGTCTCTTAACAAGTATAGTTTCAAGAATATAACCTTAGGAAAAATGTTCAAAATTATAAACAAAAATGTGTATTAAATATTATATATAAAGTTAAAATTAGAGCTTATTCCATGTGCACAATGATAAGGAATTAGGAAATAACATGTCTTTCATAATAGGAGGCTGTATTTTGCATAAATGGCATAGGAAAATTGCCAGTATAATATTAAATTAATAAGAATATATGTTTCTGAAAAATCTGATTATATACACAAATAGCCTTCTTTTTTATAAAATCTTTAGTAACTGTTCAAACATGACTTCTACTTTCAAAATGAGAAGTGTCTCCATGATAAATTTCAAGAAATCTGTGGTTAGGAAGAGAAAAACAACAAACATGCCAGCATTAAATCTATTATCAACATAGAGAATGTGGAGAGAATATAAACATAGATGTTGAATCTACTAACACACTGTAAGAAATAAGTATTTAAAACATAAAACCCTGAAGAAGCAGAAGGCAAGGAATATTTTCCTTTTTTTTCAGGAATATTTTCTTGATAATAAGTAGTCATTTTAAGTTACAAAAAAAATCTAGGAGGAACAGTAACCACTGGGAATCTCTATGGAGGTTTTCTAAATCTACTATTATACAGGTTCACCTAGAAACAGAGTAGTGTATTGAGAGAGGACCTTGATCTGTCATGCAGACATGATTGCAACTACTTCTAATGTTTTTTACATTTTCAAAAAGCCATCATCTGCACAGTAAAATGTGAAGGTCAGCTGTTGCCAATGTCTTGTTTTCTGACATTCACCTGCACTAACAACAAAATTTATTTCTTTTTCTGCTGTATTGTACAACTTCATTTTAATCACAGAACAAAAATTAATATAGAAACCTCATGTATCAGCAGCTTTTCATGGCTGACATAAAATACCCTATATGCACAATTTATAGAAGGAAAAGTTTGTTTTTGTTATGGTTTCAGAAACTTCATTTCATCGTTATCTGGCTCCAAAGCAGAAATGACACAGCAGAAGGACTTGATAGAGGAATGCTTCTCACTTCCTAATAGCCAGAAGTAAAGCAGGGGATCTGAACCAAGGGAAAACCCAGAGACCAGGCATACTCATGCATGCGTTAGCCACCCAAACACACAGAGAAGTGTCCTTTACTGATCTTCTGGGTATCTTCAAGTCAATCAATTTAACCAGCAGCTTAACTGTCACATTCTATTCCTACTTAATTCAACATCCAAATACATCTTCTTAAATAGTACTTAATCTTCATGTGAACACAAGGCTATAATTTTGCCTAACAAAGATATATCTATCCTCCATACAACCAAATGCACTAATGTTCTCCTTTAAAGTCTTAAAGAGTTTCAAAAGTCCAGTTCCAAATCTTCTATACAACTCACAGAAAAGTCTTAGCATTAAACCACTGAAAATACAAAATATATGTTACATATTCTTAATATAAATGGCACTGGGTACATATCCCTATTCTAAAAGAGAGGAATGAGGGAATACAAAATATTTGAAACAAAGCAAGACTAAAACCCAGCATAAAGGAACATGTAGGTTTTGAAAGGGCATAGCTGGCACCACCCTTGTGAGTTGCAGTCCATATGGCTTTTCTGAAGAGCTCACTTGGCTCACTGCTTATGGTTTTCATTGGCAGAAAAGATTCCACATCCCTGGCATCTTGATAAATAATAGTACCCTCTTTGACTATAGCTGCAATGGGTGGGACCTTGCTGATTCCCAGGATGACTTTCAGTCATCTATATTCCTTTCTAGGTTAAAATTACTGTACTTAATTTCTTTATAATTGTGCTAAACTTTTCTTCAATCATACCACCTACAGTCCCAAGTTCACATGAAATTCATTTCTGGCCAAAATTTAAGTATTCAAAATTTGTCTGCTCTGTCTGTTCTCTAAGAATCTACTTACATCCCAATGCAGGATCTTAGCCTTACATATCTGACTAAAAGCAACCAAAAGAACCCAGGCTGTAGGCTCAATGTTTGGTTGCCTTGACATTTTGTTTCCATAGCCTATTAGTCTAGTGCCCTTAAACTCAGTCAATCACAGTTTGAGGATTTAGGCAAAATACAGTTCTGTCTCTCCATGTCTTCCTCTTTCTAGCTTCCTCTCTTTCTGGCTTGCTCTTTTCTTTTCTTCTTTTCTCTCTTTCTTTCTCTCTCTCTCTCTCTCTCTCTCTCTCTCTCTTTCTTTCTTTCTTTCTTTCTTTCTTTCTTTCCTATCTTACTTTCTCTTATCAGAGAATAGCATGCATGACATCTAGTCCAATTCCTGATTGAGTCCTAAGTTTTCTTTCACAAATAAAACCTCATGAGCATGGCCTTTACTGTCTCCAATTCTATGGGAATTCTAATTTTCTGAGCTCTAATTAGAATTGCCTTTCAGGCATTAACATTCTCAGGCTTCTCAGTATCTGAGATTTCCAATCTTTCCAGGTTCCACCCCTAAGCCAGTTGCAAAGGTTTACAAACCACATCGACATGTAAAATCACAATGATGACTCATGGTGTACATTTTTGGATTGTCAGCTTTTTGTCACTGGAGCCAAGCATTTTACATATGTGAAGATGGGCTTACTGTTCTTCATTATTTTAGAAGGATCAGTCCAAGTTTAGCTAGATCCAAAGAAAAAACATCATGGCAGAAAGGCTTGGCTAAAGAATGCTTTTTCCCTCATGTGGGCCAGAACCAGAGAAGGAGAACAGATAAGAGGAAGAAGCCAGGACTAGATACTATATGGAAAATCACTCTATGTCTCCACAAACTCATATGTGTACTTTGTCTTCCCCTTGGCTGCTCATTGATTACTAAAAGTCACAATGCAGCTTAATGATCACACCTAGCCTCTGGAGAATCTAGAAAAATGTGGACTCTTTAAAATACATTCTTTTTCAGTTTCTCAGGCTCAACATTGAAATAACACAAAGGTTAAAATGGTGATTGAGTGAACCAATAAAGTGTTATTTTTTACCTTTAATTGATAGAAAAAATCTTTATGCTGCTTGCATATTATCTTTTTTAAAAAAAATTTTAAAAACCCACTTTATATTATCTTTTAATAAATACATTACATATAAAACTGATGCAAAATAATAGTTTAATATACCTGACTGTTGACAATAAGACCTAAATACCCATTCTATTTCCATCCATCTCAATAACAGAATTGTTTGATCTTTTTAGCTTACCTTGTTTCTTTAAGAACTGCAGAATTTCCTCCCATCACATTCATCCTGGCTGTCCTTCCTTCACCCACAGAATTACAACTTGATGATATCTTTGTCCTTTAAATAATTTTCCTTGGTTTCATATCAAATGAACTTGGTGATAAAATATATATTGTCACACATTAAATTTTGAAATTTCCATGATAATGTACTCTTTTCATTTATAATTTATAATGATGGAGTTCATTCTTGTCTAGATAGATAGATAGATAGATAGATAGATAGATAGATAGATAGATACTTTCATTTAACCAATTTTTATCATTCTTTTTATGTTTTGATTATATAGTTTAAAAATAACTGTTTTAATCTATTAGCCTATTATTGGCTATTTGAGGTTTCTAGTCTACTGGGTTTTGCTCTTAAAATATTGCTGCCTATTTTCCACAAATGCAAATCCTACAGAAATGTTGTTTTCAAAATTGAAGTGGCTAATATATAGATTATTAAATCAAATTAATGACCATAACCATTATTTGAAATATTAAAATGGAGCACAGGAAAAGAAGCATAATCAAAAGATATGGGCATGAAATGTCACTAGTAATTTTTGCTACTTTTAAAAAACAAATGATTTAACTTGTATGTGTACGAGAATGTGGGAATGTATTTCACTGTGAGTACTTAGTCAAACGTTTGAATATCACTGCTATAATAGAAAAATATAGGTTGAAAAAATTGATTAGCTTAAGTACCAAAGTATTTTTAACTATGTTGAATTTGTAATGAATGTAATTTTATTGTCTTAATGAAACAACATACAACACAATATGCAACAATTAGCATTCCATAATTTTTTTAAAACTTAATATTGGTGATTATTGCCATTTTGAAATTTTACATAATATTTGGTTGTGGTTCTAATCAGTATCATACAGTTTAATAAGGAAACAATCCTATATTTGTTTAGTTGGCAATTATGATTCTATTCTTCTGAAATGCTCTATTTATCTATATATCTATATCTATATCTAAAATAAAGTGTTTTACATTACTCTATTTTTCCTTTCTTTTTCATTTTTGGAAAGTTTTAAAAATAAGGATACTAGCTATTAATCAATTAGATATAGCTGTATACAAAATGCATTTCATAATTCTGATTTACCATTTTGCATTCTTCCTAATGTCACATATGTAATTAACTTTATTAAATATGATTGAATTTAGCACAGTTTCCCTATGACCAGTGAAGTTTTCATGTTACAGAGATATTTTATATCCTGAGACCATGAGGATATTTTTCAACATTTATTTTTTTCTCTCTATACAAGTTCTGGTTAAACCAAAATGATACAACCTTTCCATGGTAACTTGCTGTATGCCAGGAATTTCACTTAGAGAAACTAAATTTTTATGGTCTATTTTCTCTTGTATGAGTAATAATTCATAAAGCTTCTGAAGTCACTAAGTTCAATAGTTGTTTAAGTTGCTAATACATCCTGAAAACCATAATACTGGTTCACAACATACTTTCAGTCTCACTCAGTTCCAAGATCTTTTGCTTTGTTTTGTTTCAGTTTTGGGGAGACTACAACTCAGGAAGTAGCACAATATATGTAACATTAGATAAGCCAAGTCTTAAAATGTCTAATGACTCAGTAGTTCTGTGCTGAATGCATGGTGATTGCCTATAGCACATGATTGTGAAAAAACCTGTAAAATAGAGAAGCAGTGAGCATCATTGTTGAATTCAGATATTTTCTCAGATGTATATGAGTAGTCAAACACACAATGCCTTTAGGCATCCATTTCTAATACAATTGCATGATTGTAATGCCAAACAGTCTTTACCTGATTATCCAGGAAAGCAGATATTGGGTCTGATATATATGTCCTGGAAAAATCACTAATGATAATAGATATAACATATATGAATTCTCAACAATTTCTTGTGTTACTGACTTAAAGATAATGTAGAATATCCCTAAGGCTGAAAGTTAAGTCACAGAACCAATTCCTTATCATTTTCTCATCACATTCAGTTTTAGCTGAATGTTTATACATTTGACCTCAATAATAGTATTTTTACTAAGATAAATTTAGTAATTTTATGTTTTTCAAAGAGTGAAATGAAACTAAAATTTTATTTTAAACATAAAACATCTGAAGACATATATGTGCAGCACTATGATGAATTATATCTTAGAATAATGATTTTGTATAAAATACTCCTTGGAAAAACTGAATTTCTTTTTTTTTTTAATTTAAAGAGAAAAAAACTGAAAAAGAATAGAAATGTTACAGAATTTCAAAAAAAAGATAAACAATAAGAAATCACTAATTGATAAATTATGTATTGTTCTTTGAGAAATAGTTTTTCAACTTACAAAATTAAAGCACACAAAGTAGACTCACAAGCAGTGAGACTGCAAAAAGATCTGTCCAACAATCCAGCAAGAACCTAGAAATATGGTTATCAATCCTACACACCTAAACATACATGCAGCTATATCTTTTATAGCACCTCCTATTTCCTCTTTTTTACAATAGCAATTATACATTTTTTAAATTTTATTTAAAGAGAAGAAAAAAGCAAAACAGAAAAAAGGTAGCAATAATACAGAATTTTAAAAGAAAGAAAGAAAAAGAGAAAAAAAACCCACTAAGAAATCACTAGTTTATAAATTACATATTGTCATCTTGGATATAGTTGTTCAAGTTACAAAGTTAAAGGATACATAGTAGATATTCAAACAGTGGTACTGCAAACAGTTCTGCTCAAAGATCCAACAAAGATTCAGCAATATGGTCATCTATTTTACACATTCAAACTTACATGCAGTTATATCCCTTAGAGCACTTTCTTTTCCTCTCTTTTTTTACAATAGCAATTAAACATTTTGGTTTTATTACACTTAGAGATCTTATTTACTTTTTACACTAGAGACATAATATGTTATTTATAAATATGATTCTTATTTATTTCACTAATGAGGATATTTTTAAGTTGTCTTCATTTACCTATGAAAGCCTCAAGATCATCCTTTTTTATAGCCAAGTATTGTTCCATTGTATAAAAATGCCACATCTTGTTCATCCACTCTGCAGTTGATGGGAATCTTGGTTGTTTCCAAGATTTAACTATCACAAATTCAGCCGCTATGAACATGGGTGCACATAAATCACTGTGATATGAACTTTTCAGTTCTTCTGGGAAAATATCCAGGAGGTGAATAGCTGAGTTGAATGGAACTTCCAATACTAGTCTTCTGAGAATTCTACATATGGATTTCCATAGTAGTTGCACCAGTCTACATTCCCAACAACAGTGAAGCAGTGTGCCCCTTTCCCTGCAGCCTCACCAACAATTGTTATCAGTTAGTTTCTTAATGGCAGCTATGTTTTCCAGAGTGAGGTGAAATCTCAATGTTGTTTTAATTTGTGTTTCTCAAATGACCAGTGATGGTGAACATTTCTTCATGTATTGATTTGCCATTTGTATATCTTCCTTGGAGAACTGTGTGTTCATCTCAGATGCCCATTTTTGGAGAGGGTCTTTGAATTGGGGGGCTTGATGCCTTTCAGTTCTTTATATGTTCTGTATATAAGTCCTTTGTCTGAGGGGTTGCTGGCTAAAATTCTTCCCCACTCTGTGGGTTTTCTTTTCACTCTGTTGGTGATTTCTTTTGAAGTGCAGAAACTTTTCAATAATATGAGATCCCAATCATTGATTCTTTGAAGAGTTTCCCATACAGTTTGCATTTTGTTCATGAATTTCTGCCTACCCCCTATGTCTCCAAGATTTCTATCTACCTTGTCTTCCAATAAATTTAGTGTTTTAATCTTTAGGTCTTTGATGCATTTAGCCTTTAGTTTTGTGCATGGTGATAAGCTTGGATCTAGTTTCACTCTTTGGCATGTGGAGAGCCAATTTTTCCAACACCATTTATTAAAGAGACTATCCTTCTTCCAGTGGACATATTTAGCCCCTTTGTCAAATATCAGGTGGCTGTCTTCGTAGTTGTGCTTGCATCTTCTAATCTGTTCCACTGATCCTCAGGTCTATTTCTTTGCCAGTACCATGCTGATTTTGTCACTGTGGCTTTACAGTACTGTTTCAAGTTAGGAATGGAGATGCCTCCTGCCTTGTTTTTGTTGCCCATAATTGCCTTTGCTATTCTAGGTTTCTTCTATTTCCAAATGAATTTTAGGAGTGTTTTCTCTAGATCTGTAAAACATGTCAATGGTATTTTGATTGGGATTGTGTTAAATCTGTATAACATTTTTGGGAGTATGGCCATTTTCCCAGTGTTGGTTCTTCCTAACCAAGAGCAAGGAATATCCTTCCATTTTCTAATATCTTCTTCAATCTCCTTTTTCAGCATAATATAATTTTCAGCTTATAGGTCTTTTACATTTTTACATTTTAGGTTGATTCCTAAGTATTTCATTTTTTTACATGTTATTGTAAAGGGTGATATTTCCATAATTTCTGACTCAGTGAGGTTTTTGTCTGTGTACAGGAATGCTATTGATTTTTGAGCATTGACTTTGTATCCAGCTACACTGCTGAACTTGTTTCTTACCTCTAGTAGTCTTTTAATGGAATTTTTTGGGTCTTCTCTATAGAGTATCATGTCACTTGCAAATAGTGATAATTTGACTTCTTTCCTATCTTTATTCCTTTTATTTCTCTCTTGTCTGATTGCCCTGGCTAGTGTTTCCAGAACTATATTGAAAAGAAGTGGTGATAGTGGACATCCTTCTGTTGATCCTGATTTTAAAATAAAAGCTTTCGATTTTTGTCCTTTTAGTATAATGTTGGCTGTTAGTTTGTCATAGATGGTCTTTATAAGGTTGAGGTAGGCATCATGTATTCCGAGTTTCTGAAGGGTTTTTATCAGGAACATGTGTTGGACTTTATCAAAAGCTTTTTCTGCATCTATCGAGATGACCATGTGGTTTTTCTTTATGGCTCTGTTGATGTGGTGTATTACATCTATTGATTTGTGCATGTTAAACCATCCTTGCATTCCTGGAATGAACCCCACTTGGTCATGATGTATAATCTTCTTGATGATTTGCCACATTCTATTTGCCAGTATTTTATTGTGAATCTTTGCATCAGTGCTCATTAGTGAGATTGGCCTATAGTTCTCCTTTTTGATTGGGTCTTTCTCTGGTTTCAGCATTAGAGTAATACTTGCCTCCAGGAATGATTAAGGGAGGGTGGCTTTCTTCTCAATTTCATTGAAGAGTTTAAGGAGTATTGGTATCAAATCGTCTCTAAATTTCTTGTAGAATTCAGCTGTGAATCCATCAGGACCTGGGCTTTTCTTTGTTGGTGAGTTTTTAATTACATTTTCAATTTCAATAGCTGATATTGGGTTATTCAAAATTGTTAAACCTTCTTGGTTGACATTTGTTAGTTCATATGTCTCTTGAAATCTGTCCATTTCTTCTGTGTTTTCCACTCTATGTGAGTAGAGATTTTCAAAGTAGGTATTCATGATCATTTGAATTTCCACAGGATCTGTAGTAATTTCCCCTTTTCAGGTCTTATTGTGTGAATTTGGGTCTTATTTCTTTTCTTGATAAGGTTAGCTAGGGTTTGTCAATTTTGTTTATTCTCTCAAAAAAACAGCTTTTCACTCATTAATTCTTTACATTGATTTTTTGAGTTTCAATTGCATTGATTTCTGCTCTAACCTTTTACAATTTCCTCTCTTCTATAAGCTTTGGGTTTAGCTTGCTCTTCTTTTTCTAGAAGCTTGAGATGGAACATTAGATTATTTATTTGTGTTCATTCTGTTTTCTTGATATGACAATTTATTGCTATGTATTTCCCTCTTAAGACTGCTTTCTTTGCATCCCATAGATTACAGTAGGTTGTTTCTGTGTTTTCATTGAATTGTAAGTATTGCTTTATTTCTTCTTTCATTTAATCTGTAGCCCACTGGTTGTTCAAAAGGATATTATTTAATTTCCACGTATTTAGGTTTTACAATTTCTTTTGCCACTAATTTCCAGTGTGTTATGGTCAGATACTATGCATAGGATGATTTTAATACTTTTGCCTTTACTTAAGAATGTTTCATGGGATAATATATGGTCTATTTTGGAGAATATCCCATGCGCAGCTGAGAAGAATGTGTATTCTGATGTTGTTGGGTGGAACACTCTGTAAACATCTACTAGGTCCAATTGCTCACAGGTATGATTCAGTTCTGTTATTACTTTGCTGATTTTTTGTCTAGTTGATCTATCTTTTGGTGACAATGTGCTGTTAAGATGCCCTGTTATAATTGTGTTCTTGTGTATTTGGTTTTTCACGTCCATTATATAGTTGGGTGCTCCTTTATTTGGTGCTACATATATTTGTAATTGTTAGTTCTTCCTCTTGAATTTTTCCACTAACTAGTATGTAGTGACCTTCTTTATCTCTTTTAATCATTTTAGTTTTGAAGTTCACGTTGTCTGCAAATAGAATAGTTACCTCTGCTTTTTTCTGGATTCCTGTTGCATGGAATACTGTTTTCCATCCTTTGACTTTTCATCTATGAGTTTCCTTTTGGGTCAGATGTGTTTCTTGTATGCAGCATATTGTGGGATCCTGTTTCTTGATCCATTCCGTCAACCTGTTTCTTTTGATAGGTGAGTTGAGCCCATGTACATTTATGGATACCACTGATATGTACTGGCTTGACTTTGCCATGTTATGTTCCAGTTGTTTTCTCTTTGCTTTTCCCCTTATTTAATTGCTTATCCTACCTGGTGGTTTTTTTCTATTGTTGTTTTGGGGATTGTGGTCATTTTTATCTCTGTCTAGTATGTCTTTCAGTACTCTTTCTTGGGTTGGTTTGGTGGACATGAATTTCTTCAGTTGTTGTTTGTCATGGACGTATCTTATTTCTCCATTAAATTTGAATGTAAATTTTGCTTGGTATATCAGTCTGGATTGAAGGTTGTTTTCTTTCAGGGCTTGAAATACCTCACTCTGAACTCTTCTTGAGGGTTTGTGCTGAAAAGTCTGCCATGAATCTAATGGGCTTTCCTTGATAGGTGAATTGTGTCTTTTCTCTAACAGCTTTTAGCATTTTATTTTTATGCTGTATGTCTGAGATCTTAATTATTATGTGTCTAGGTGTGGATTTATGTTGATTGTGACTGTTTGGCATTCTATGTGCCTCACTTATCTGCATATCAGATTATTTCCCTATGTTTGGGAAATTTTCTGCTATGACTTCTGTGAATACTTTACGTATGTGATTTGCATTGACTACTGTATCTTCACTAATATTATTCATATTATATTTATTCATATTATATATAGTATTTATAGTACTTATATTATATATAGTACTTATTTGACCCTTCTATTTCTTTGTGTTCTTTTTCACTTTATTAAGATGTCATATTATATTTAAGCATTAAACTGAGAATGAAAGCTGTTGGTTTATTATAAAAAGTAATATTATTAACAATTTGTGCTAGTTTTCAGGAATATCTATAATAAAATGCAGTGATTGACAAACCATAAAATTTTCTTTTGCATGGTTTCAGAGAGTGAAAATATAAGATTGATGCATTTGCAGTTTTCTTTTTCCTAAGTCCTCTCCTCCAGGCTTGCAAAAGGATCCCTGGCTCCCCGTGTCCTCAGGTGAACCTGACTCTGTGCAAAAGCTTCTCTGATGTTACTCCCTTTCCTTACAAGGATTTCACTCAAATTGGATTAAGATTTCACCCATATTACTTCCGTTAGCCTGAACTATATTTTTAAGACTTCAGCTGCAAATGCAATCACATTGCAGGTTAGAACTACCACATGTTCCTTTTGGGTGGTGGGATGCTAACTGACTTCTCATCACCAACTCTCATAGTACACTGATCTTTATCTTTCTAATATACTTTTTACAAAAAACATCCTGTTTCTTCTTGTCTATCTTATTGCCCTCAGTTTATTATGAAATGTGTTCTGTGTTGTAATAATTCATTGTTATGGATTAGTAGGGTTCTGTTGTGTAGCTCTTCTATAATTTGTCTACCCATTCCACCTGATTAGATGCTTTGGCCATTTATTTCAGTTCTTCCAAAAAAGCTACTACAAAGATTCAAGGACAATTCTTTGAAATTATATATTATTTTATTTCTCTCATAAACATAAGTAGTAGAAATGCCTAGATTGTAACATAGTTGTATTGTAATATTTTAATAATTACCAAGATATTTTCCTAAGTGATTCTCCCCTTTTTTATTTCTATAAACAACAAATGAGAATTTCAAGTCCCACACATTGATGTTGACAGTTGATACTGTGAGAATACTTAAACTTAGGCATTTTACATAGTGTATGGTGGCTCTCATTATACTATTAATTTGTGTCCTCAGAATGAATATTATAATCGATATTGTCTTATACAAATATTCACCATGCATATATTTCCTTTGGTGAATGAACTACTCAAAATCACTAAATTTTTAAATGAGCATTCTTCATAAATTCCAGATAGAAATCCTTAATTATGTGTGAGAAGTACTAGTGTTATAATAGCCTCAAAGATTTTGTAGAATTCAGTCATGAATTTATCAGGTCTTGGGCTTTTCCTTAGTTGACAGATTCTTTATCACTGAGTCAATTTCATTGATTGTGACTGGGTTGTTTAGTTTATTTATGTCTTCTTGGGTTAGTTTTGGTAGTTTGCATGTGTCTAGGAATCTATTTCCTCAAAATTTCCTAATTTATTGGAATATAATTTTTGAAAGCAGTTACTATCTTCTGGTTTTTAATATTGCCTGTTGTGATTTCATCATGATCATTTCTAAATGAATTTATGTGAATTTTTTTGTTTTTCTCTTGGTGAGTTTTGCTGAGAGTTTGTCTATTTTATTTATTTTTCAGAGAAACAGCTCTTAACATTTTTTATAGATTTTTTTGTCATTCATTTCTTCTCTCGTCTTTATAATTTTTCTCCTTAATTTTGGTTTGGGATTGGTTTGTTGTTTCTCAAGAATCTTCAAATTTCTAATTTTGTTATTTATTTGGGTTTGCTGTATTTTCTGAATGTGCACATTTATTGCAATGAATTTGAACTACTTTCATAGTGTTCCAAAGATTTTGTTGAGTTGTACCAACATTGTCATTAATGTTTAGAAATTTTTACATTTTTTCTTTGATATTTTTGTGTTCCATTGGTTGTTTCAGATATTTCAACCTTTTGCCTTTTCTAAATTTTGTTCTGCTGTTGATTTCTATGTTCATTGCACAGTGGTCAGATAGTATGTAAGAGATATTTTTAACAGTATTATATTTATTTAAGCAGGTTTTATAGACTACTATGTGATCTATTTTGGATAATGTACCATGCGCTGTTAGAAGAATGTACACTCTGTCATACATGAGTGGAATACTCTGTATATATCTATTGAGTCCATGTGTTCACGTATGTGACTCAATACTGAAATTTTTTAACAGCTTTTTGTTTAATTGATCTGTCTCTGTGAAAGTGGGGTTTAAATCCTCTACTACAATTGTGTTGATGTTTATTTGACCTTTTAATTTATTTTATGGAGCTAGGTACTCCAGTATTCAGTGCATATATTTTTACTAATGTTATCTCATCTTGTTGATTGTTCCTCTAACTAGTGTGCAGTGACCATCTTCATTTTTTCTAATATATTTTAACCTGAAATTTACCATTTCTGATATTAAAATTGCCACCTCTGCTTGTTTTCAGGGTTTTGGTACATGCAATCCTGTTTTCCGTCTTTTAATTTTGTCTGTAAGCATTCTTTAATTAAATGAGGTTCTTGAATGCAACAGATGGTTTCATTATATTTCTTGATCTAGTTTGCTAGTCTCTGTCTTTTGATTGGTGAGTTAAGACTATTAGTATAAAAATCTAATACAAACATGAAAGCATAAAAGTAAATAACCATGCATTGCTATCTAACTCAAGAAACATACAAAAATTTAAACCAATAAAATATCCACTGGGAACGCCAATTAGATATTCCAATGAGCCACTGCATATCTAACTCCCACTTCTCTGCCAGGGCATCTGAGTGATGGCATCCTAATTACTCCTGTGGTCTCTCCACCACAAAACTGGGATTAACTTGGACTGAGGACCTCACTCTGCCAGGTTGCAGGCATTCTGGCAGAGTCTGACTGAGATTGTGAGCTTGTGTTAAGAACATTTGGTGCCTCTCTCCCCAGGTTTAATGGTGAGTTTGAAAGACAAGTGCACTTGTCCTCAGTTGTCCTCAGGATTATCCCAACCACTGACTCTCAGAGTCACTGGGGAAACTGTAGTTAGTGTTTTCACTGCTCCCTCCAATTGCACAGGATTCTCACAGCACAGATCAGATCTGTAAGCAGGAAAGTGCTTGATTTCACCACCTTCCTTCTGGTGACTACAGCTCAATAAATTATTAATGGAACATAAATGTCTCAAATATGAAAATCTATAGTCAATATTACATTTAACTGGGAAAATTATGCTGCTTTCTAAAACCAAAGATAAGAAGAGAACATTCATGCAAAATTATAGTGGTTAAGGTATATTAGCCTAGATAGCACTGGTAGGTCAAATTTAATAAGAAAACATAAAGGAGAAGAATCAGGCAAAAGTGTTAAAATTATAAACAAGAAATAATGAAAACAGTCAGGGTCAGGGTAATGCAAATGCTTTGCTAAAAATATAGGAAAGAATGAAAGCAGATACTCCATTTGGAAAATGCAACTGTATAGGTTTTCCTGTAGAGACTCCAGAAGGAAATCACACCTCTGACAAGTTAGTTTTTGCTGTGAGAGACTCATTTCAGATGTTTGATCTCTAGAACTATCAAATACATTTTATTTTTAATCATTAAATTGTACTAGTATTACAATAGGATATATATATGTGTGTGTGTGTATATATATATATATAATTTTGTTTTTTCCTTTTATCAGTTTTGGCTATTTGTGTTGGCTCTACTTTTGATTATAATAAGTAATACTTCTAAGAACATTTGTTTTCACATTGTTTGTGCAGGTATTTGTTTTCTTTTTCCTTTGGTATCTCAAGATATATCATCTCACCAAGAATTCAAATGGCAATGCACATATACTTTTTTGGAGAATTACCATACTGTTTCACATTAAGTTCTGCCATGTTACAGTCCCATTAAGAGCATGAAAAGTTTCAAACTTCTCCATATCCTCACATTAATCCCTAATTATCTGTAGGATTACAGTCATTCTTAAGAGTATGACTGGTATTGCAGTGGCTTTAATTGGCATTTCTATAATAGCTGTTATTTTTTTACTGTATCCTTATAAGCTAACTGAATATCTTTTTTCACAAAATAAAAGAGACTTACTTATTTTGTTTTCCATTACATCACATGTACTTCAACTACAGTGCATTTGCAGCATTGGAGAAAATTTGGAGGAAAAGAGAAACCACGGTGCAGGTTCAACAGAGATTTTACTGGGAATTTTGAGATATATGAGGGGAAAAACAAAGTACTTTACATATAACAAACTTTCTAAAAGTGTAAAAACTTCTGTAAAACTGTTTCTACTTTGAAATCCTTTTAAGAGAGTCATAACTGATCTGTAATTTTATTAATTTTTCTGCTTCTATGATTATTTAACTTTAAAAATTTTATTGGCTTGTGTTTGAAATACATGTATTACAAGTTGATCAACAGTTGTTAATCCATCATGCATGGATAAAAAGGTGGTATTTTTATATAATAGACTACTACTCAGCCATAAAGAAGGATAAACTTGAAACTTTTATAGGTACATGGTTACAAATTAAGACCACACTCTTAAGTGAATCAGACTCATGTGTAAACATTCTATTTTATCCCTGAAATGATAAATTGAAAGAGTAAATAATATCTAGAATGTACAATAGATATTGTGAAATGGAAAGTAATTGCTTAAAAGGGAAAAAGAATAAGGAGGGGGAAAGGGGGAAAAGAAGAGAAAAGGGAGAAAATGCAAGATAGCTAAACTCTTAGTGTCTCTTCATTCATTGGAAAGGAAGGTTCATGCTAATATCAACTGGAGAATCTTCTATGTCCATACCTTGTATTCTGAGTAACTACTTTAAGGAAGACAATATGCAGTGTATTATCTATCATTGTTATCCATTATTTTGTCTTAAATTGTTTTACCTTTTTAAAGAGATAAAATTTTTTAAAATATGGAGGTTCTGATTTCTTTACTTTTTTTGAGTTCTTTACTTTTTTTGAGTTCTTTACTTTTTTTGAGTTCTTTACTTTTTTTTAGTTCTCTCAATAGTAATGCTTTGAGGAATACAGGCAGTGTTTTTTCCCCACACCATTTTCTGTCTCTTCACTTTGTTACTGTGCAAAAGCTTTTTGTAAATTAAATCTCAGTTTTTGATTCTTTGTGGTATTTATTGTGTGATTGGGGTTTCATTCATAAAGTTTTTGCCCACACCAGTATCTTCAAGAGTTTTACCTATTCCATCTTCTAGCAGATTTAATGTTTCTGTTTTAATATACAGATTTTGATGCATTTTGATTTTAGTTTTGTGCATGGCAAAAGATAAAGGTCCAATTTTAATTTTCAGCATGAGGAAAGCCAATGTTTTCAGCAAATTTTATTAGACTTTCTTCCAGTAAATGTGTTTGACACCTTTGGCTATTATGTCTGGAAGTTGTTTCTGCACCTTCTCATCTGTTCCACTGATCCTTACATCTTGTTTGTTTGTTTGTTTGTTTTTGACAGTACCATGCTGTTTTTTTCACAATAGATTTGCTGCTTGATTCCAGTTCTTGGATTGTGATTTCCCCAACCATGTCTTGTTGTCCAGAACTGCCTTTCCTATTCTACACTCTGCACTATCTTAGATCATCATTTCGTAATGAAGTTCACAGAAGAAAATATGCTAAAATCATAATTTATAATAATACAACACATGTTTCAAACATCTCTTGCTAAAATAATGTATCAATTAAAATAGAATTTCTTTTGCCTTCTGTTATAATTCTTGTTCATATGATCTGACATTTAAAAATGAAAATAAAACCTTTTAGTAGATAAATTCACTACACATTTCTTCATCTTTCTGTCAGGTATCTTCTGATTATACATATCACAACAATGTTTAGGTATTTTGTGAGAAATTTGTTTCATTGAATTCATCTGGTAAGATAGTTTTGGAGCTAATGTTTTCAATTCCTAAACATTTTTGATTTCTACTCTTGGCTAGTGTAGAAAAACTTATAGTCAGGTTTCTGCTAAAAAAAAAAAAAAAAATCGGAACTGCCGTAACAGGAAAAATCTTTTTGAGGACATTTAAGAATTCTGTGATACACTGTCTCTCTAGCATAAAAATAATAAAAACTGAAGGAATAATAAGATCCAAAATGTAAAATAGATATTGTAAAAATGAAAGGGAAGGAAAGTGCTCTAAGGGTATAGCTGGAGGTATGTTTGAGTGTGTAGGATGGATAGCCATGCTACTAGGTTTTTGTTGGATCATGGAACAGAGTGGTTTGCACTGCCATTTTTTGATTGTCCACATTTTGTGCTTTGATTTTGTGACTTGAACAGCTATTTCTTAGATGACAATATGTAATTTATTCACTAGTGATTTCTTAGTGTTATTATTTTTTGGAGATTCTGTGTTATTTCTACCATTTTTTCTGTATTGCTTTTTTTCACTAAATAAAAAATAATAATTTCTGTGATAATGTTTAAGAGCCACAGTCGTGAAAAAAAAAGTGCATGGAGAAGATTCTGAACATTATATATTCAAGTATCCTTCTAGGGTAATTTGTCATGTCATAAGTAGAAAAGGAAAATAATTTATGAGTCTAGGCTCAGAGGCAAGATCAAGATTTTAGAAAATATGAAGTATAGAGTAATAAGCCCAACTCCGTGCCAATGTGCCCCTAAAGGGTACATTGGCAGTTACTACACTGTTCATAAGGTAAAACTAAGAAGGATATTAGCAGGTGACAACACAATGAAACAAAACAAAATAAAAAGCAGAAGTCTTGATATTCCTATAATTAGAGTTTTGTAGGGAAGTGATAAACAAAGAAATGGTCCTAGAAAAATTCGCAGGCTCTCAAGTGGTAGCCCTCAAAATCTATATTCTAAAGCTCAAATCTGAGGTAACCAAGAAGTTTGACACTGTTCCTTAAATCACTTTAATTCCTAGTCAAATTTAATAGTTACGGTAGCAGCCTTATAGACAACAGTGTGAGGGGGAAAAAGGTAAAGTCATCCGGAGCCTCTGGGATTTTTATACAAGGTATCCGGAATGCAATAACTTGGCATTCCAGCAGGAAATCAGATAATTGTAAGACACATCCATGGGGAATCCTAATATTAAAAATATTACAGAATGGCTTTAACATTTGTATATATCAATAGCATATTTCAATTATTGTTAGATCATTCATCAAATTCAATAAAAATAAGGACCTTATATATGAAAACTGATAAAAAATTAATTTCCACATTTGATACTTGAAAGCAAAAAGGAAAGACAACGTGGCAATGATGGATAGATTTATCAATTTCATAACATTTTTCCAAGAAATCTCATAATTGGTTTACCTGGTTTTACACCAGAACTGGACACAAATGTGATGTAATGATAATGAGTCCTCCAGAAATAAGGCATTTCCAAAGAAACTCTGTTTTCACAATTTGGCTTGTTGCAATCAGGGCTCAAGTTGGCCGTTAGAGTATTTGCTTACCACATTGGACAGAGTAACAATGATAGCTCCTGTTGGAAATCAGTTGAAACAATTCTTGCCCTCACCTTAGGTTCTGTGCAGAACATAACTCCCAGAGCTCTGATACTTTTCTTATCACATAAGAAAATAGAACACATGTTTTTTGTTTATTTTGTCCTTTTGAGAGAGGATCTCTATCTGAAATTCAGGCTGACCATGAACTCACTTTGTAGCCCTCACTGTCCTTAAACTACCAATGATTCTCCTGTCTCAGCCTCCCTAGTGCTGGGATTACAGACATGCGTCACCACACCTAGTTTAGAATGCATTTGATATAAAGTTATTTAACCTGAAAGGTCAATCAGAAATTATAATTAGTACTGTCCTTACTAATGTCTCTAATTCAGTGCAATAAATTAATTCCACCATATTTTTTAAAAATCCTAGCCTCTATTATATTATAAATTTAGGAAGACACACATTAGTTTTTCTGTTTATTTGCTGCTATATTTCTAATATCTGGAAGACACTATTCCAGACTCAAGGCATGTTTAAATAAAGTATCAAAATATATGACGAATTTTTGAACTACAAAATTGTTTCAGTAGAAGACATATCACCCTTGATCACCATTAAAATGCTCGCCTCACACCACAGTGTGAGGGACAGCAGCTCCGGATGGGAGATCAGCACCCTGGAGGAGCTCTGGGATGGAGATTCAGATTCCTTGTTCATTCTGTAGGACGAACCCCAAGACATCACCCTCAGCAGCGACCTCCAGGTCAGAGGCAGGACAGCATCACCTTGACTCCAACCTTTGGACAGAAAGGACACAGCGTACCCTGGTATAGTGAGGGCCTGGCTGCCATCCAACTGGCCACAGAGAGATGAAGCCGGGATTCCCCAGCAGTGTTTTAACAGAGTCAAATGCAAGTAGTTGCATATTTTTTCTTTTAATCTTGGACATTCTGTTTCTTTTTCTGAGAATATAACTTGAAACACTGCAGAGCCAATAATCCTATACCGAGTGTGTCCACTGGTGCTGTGCACTTTTACATACCTTCACAATGTACTTTGCTGCCTTCTAGATTTATTTTGTGACCCATTACTGCACAGTTGTCAATAGTTTATGTACTGCAGAATCACATTAAGTTATGTATAAAGAAATAAATTAATTTAAAAATAAATTAAATACTCGCCTGATTTTGGACACATTTATCCTATTGTTGCCACTTTCTGGAGCAGTTTTGGAAGTCATCTTCACTAAATATCTCAGTAAGGCATGATCAAAAATAAGAGAATGCAGCTACGAGTGTCATTCACTGGCAAACAGGCTCACAAAAAGCTTATGGTACATTTTCATCCACCTTATTCACCTGCTCTGGCACAGTGGAACTTTGGGTCTTTACCAAACTCAAATTGACTGTGAGACATAATCAACAGAGAGGCAGCCAGGGCAGCACAACTTAACACACTCCAACTCCCTGCAACATGTATAATCACTGTGTACTACAAACAAGCACTAATACACATGAAAATTTTAAAATATTCAGTAATGAAAATAACAGAAAACAATTTCTAGAACTCCTTCAGAAAGTGGCAAGAAAGATGGGGTAAGTTGTTTGAAGTGAGGGTGAGTATTCTGAGTAATATTAATGACTATATGTCTTTTAATGTAATAGTTTTTTTAAATATGAAAATTCACTATATTTTTATCACCCCTTTCATTGGCAAATTAATCCATTAATTAATCATTTAAACATTCCTTTGGTATTTATATCATGCTGATTATTACAAATTTGTCTTTCTTATTGAAAACATTTTGAAATGTTAAAACTATTTAACACATGAATATTTGCATGCTAATGTAAGTTTATTCTTCCAATTTCAATATTAGAGAAAACAACTACATTGACTCAGAAGCCCTAATATTCAAATAGATGACTTCTCATGAATTTATCTTCACAATTATAGAACATTGAGAAATACGACATTCAATTCTAAGCATTCTAACTTAAGGACTAATTTTAAAACTCAGAATTAAGGATTTTCAACCTTGAAATATCATAAAAAAATTTTTAACTAATAAATGAAATCAATAAAATAAAAAGTACTTTTCCATAGGAGAACTTCAAAATTATCATGGGCTTAGGAGCTAAAAATATTTTTGAGATATAAATTTATATGTTCTAAATATATGAATATCTAATAAATATGTTTTTATATAGATAGATAGATACAGATTTTTAAAAAATTATATTTACCCTAGAGTTTTAAGAAATACAATATATGCCAAAACCTACTCTAGGTGCAGACTGCAGGAAAAAAGAACAAGAAGTCAACAAGAAGCAAGTTCTCCCTGCAAGACAATGCCATGAGCAGGCCACTGTGGGGAGAGCCAGACCCCAGCCTTTTCCCATGACTCTGCACCATTTGTGGACTGTGAGGGAAGAGAACAAGAAGTCAGCAAGCAGGACTTCCATGTGAGTTGGCATCATGCATGTGCCACTGGGGTGAAAGCCAGCTGCCAACCCCTTCTGGCCTGTGGTCTGAGAGACAAGAAGAGCCAAACCCCCACATACATACTACCTGCAAGCAACTAGTCAATTTGAAGAAACACAGGCTTGATGATAGCTGCTGAGGTAAAATACCATTTAGTGCTTGTAATGTTTAGTGTTTCACTGACTTTGCATGTCTAAATCCAGTAGTCTGATCATGTATTCAGAGGATAACAATATGCAATGTAACATCTATGGGAATCTCCTGAAACTGAAAACCATTGTTAATTCCCTATTATCTTGTTTTGAATTTCTGTATCATTTTCACTGTTCTGTTGGGTTGGGTTTTATTCTGTCTTGTCTTGTTTGAGTTCATTATATCCAATGGCATAGATAGCTATTTCATAGGTACCAACATATATTATGGGAGCCATTTTGAATTTACTATCATCTTGTTTTGAAGTCCTTTATGGCATTTGTTGTTTGTTTTTATTGGTTTTATTTTGTTCTGTTTTGTTTTATTTTTACTGAAGGTGTGGGTAGCTATTTAGAAGACAACTAGAGACATTATGGCAAACATTGTTCATTTCTTATTATGTTGCTTGAAGTCCTGTTTCACTTACACTGGTTTGTTTTGATTGGCTTTATTCTGTTACATTTTGCTTGGTTTTATTCTCTTTAAAGAAAAATCCTACTCTAGCATTTCTTTCTTTACTTTAAAGGAATACAAGTATATATTAAATAAAGAAATACATAAAAACACTATTCTTAATTCTATGCAAAGATTAAAACAAAATTTCATTAGCAAATAATTAGATGATAACAATAGTTAACACATTATTTCATGATCTTAAAATAATGGTCTAAATGTTATCCATAATCCAAAAAAGATTGTCTTATAGACAAAAAAGATTGTCTTACAAAAAAGAAACAAAAAGCCAAAATTTTATTTTAAATGAATGAAGAGAAATTAGTAATACAGATAAAACAATATTTTCAGATGTATGGTAAATTATTTCATTTATAGTCTAATAGTTTCACACTTCACTCCTTTGCTATTATTTTCATAAAATTTTATATCCAGGTAAAATTATGAGAGCAAACATTTACCCTAAGTGACAAAAATTCTAAATGAATTATATTAAATTTCTTAGTGTAGATATTCATAAATTTCATAAGGAGTACATTAATATGGCACCAATTACAATTTCTGGTATTTGCTCTCCCAGGTTTTTTCTCTAAACCATATCATAAAACTATTGAAGCACTGTAAATCATATTTTCTCACAAGAAAACATAATTGGAGATACTGTTCTTTAGATATTTTTGTGTCTAAAAAGAAAGCAAATTATAACACCCACAAAATAATACAAAACTATAAATATTGGATTGCAGATTCTAAGATATGCCTAACTTCTGAAATTTCACATATGGTGAATAAATAGTGACTATTTTGGAACACGGCCCCTGTATATTCTCAAGTATTACTCAGTCTGTTACATGGCAACATCAGGGTTCCTCACTATTTTACCTAAAACAATTCTATAATAAATACTAACAAATAAATATTCAGTTATATTATCATGTAAAGCACTTATAAATTATAATTTATGTTATTAAAATGCATTTTGTGTAAGATATTTTGTCTTTTGATAAATATCTAGAATCATGTAAGCACTACCTTAATCCAGATATATAATATTCTGATCAGCCCCCAAAATTTGCCAATTTCCTTGTCCTGATAACAGTCAAATTTTGATATTTTTTGAAGGATTATTTTGTTTATTCTAACAATATCATAAAAACTGTATCATATAGCACATATCCTCATATTAACTTAGTGATACCATGTCTGATTCCATCCGTCATCATATACATAGCTTCCTGTGTGTGTCTGGGCTCATTTGCTTTACCAAGTGTGTATCATAATCTTCTCACACATTTTCTTTTTGTTCCTGGTTTTTGTTGATAAGAATAATCCTGTCTTATGCATTGTTTACAAGATTCTTCATGATTATAATGTTTTTGCTTCTTTAAAGAAGTGCCAGGAAGTGGAATCATCACGATTTATGGTAAGTGCGTGTTAAACATTTTAAGGGTATCTCAAATCGTTTTCCAAAATGACTGTGCTGTGTTATAATTCTACCAACAGCACCTAAGAATTTACCTTTTCACATCCTGTGTGACATTCAGTTTTATCTCTCCTTTTAGAAATAATTCTGGAGGGTCCTGGCCGGGGTTATGGCGGGGCAGGCTGTTCCTG
>PVLA01008492.1:0-87990 GCA_004027455.1 Hydrochoerus hydrochaeris | reverse complement strand
CCACCATCACCATCACAATCACCACCATCACCACCACCATCACCATCACCACCACCATCACCATCACAATCACCACCATGACCATCACCACCACACCACCACCATGACCATCACCAGCTGACCAACTTCCTCAACATGCTTGAATGGAAGGACTGAGAGCAGGGAAGTAGACAGACACAGATGAAGGAAATGCTACAAATGTAAGCTGAGGAAGCCCACAGTGGGTAAACAGCGCCACTGTACAAGTCCTTCAATCCTTCTGCATGTGCCAACACTGTCATTGTAAGACAATGAGGAGAAAAGAAGGAGACTGCAAAGTATCAGTGTTTTTCACATCTATATGGCCTTTTTTATAGGAGGTGATGGCAGCAGGCACAGAGTGGGCAGTGAGTGCCCCTCAGCCACACAGCAGGGCTGAGTACAGCCAGGGGTGGTCCCCACATGTCCCTGCCTGGTCTTCTGCCTCAGCCGTGTTCACCTTGGCTTACTCCCTTCTCTACCTCCCCCGGCCCGGCCTGAAAACCTAGATGCATGGAGAAGTGGGTAGGGGGCATATGGGGAAAAGCCAAGTAAAATTCCTCGCTGGGAACAAATCTCATTTTCCAGAAAGTCTTGACAAAATGAGGCATTAAATTACAATATTTTGAAGAGCGTCGTAATTCTATTGCAGACAGCCTTTCATCACAGAATCTGAAAGCTGGGAAAATACAAAACTCATTAGATTAAAGTAAACCACCTACTGCTCTGGAGAAAAGCTTATTTATCAATATCAATTTACTTATGATTACCCTGGCCTGCAATTTGTTATTTTTAAGAATTATGATTTGTGTATTGCTCATACAGATGTGAAATTTTTTTTTTTCACAAACTGAGTATTTTTAAAAAGATATCCTTGTCCTTAGTAAAGGTGAGAGGGTGGTTACTGGGGAGAAAGAGGGAGAGAGACAGAGGAGAGAAAGAAATCAAAAGAGGCAGAGGTGGTAGATGGTGAGGGATGTGTGTGTGAGGGGCTGATTGGGTGCAGATGTGCATACAGTGAGTCGGGACTCATGAAGCCAGCGAGTCTGTTTTATTATTATTTTTTTTTCCTAGACAGCATCTTGCTATGTAGTTCAGGCTGGTCTGTCTTGATGACAATCCTGCCTCAGCCTCCTGAGGTATGCTCTACCTTGCTTAGCAGCCATTGGGTCTTTAAAAGAGTCCTTTGATTCATCCAGAGGAAGGACATCCTGATGAACCGAGCTGCCCGAAGGACGGAATGATGCCGAGTAGATGTGGATCACTGGAGGTCACAGGTTCGGATTGCAGGTCTGTGAGGATGCTCACTGGCATTCGGGTCTGGAAGTGGGGACAAGGTCAAGCGGAAGAGAGCACTGGACTGGGATACCCGCAAAGAGCTCGGTCCCTGGAGCAGAGTCGCCTGGGTTTGAATCCTGCTCAGTGACTGCTGCTGTGAGACCTTAGCTGGTAACTGAGCCTAGAGCCGCATGAGCACTTCCTGCAGCCCCAGTGCTCCTCCAGCTCTAGCCACTGCCCAGGGACCCCCCCAACATCCTGTCACCGCCCTGCGCTTTCCTGAGCAGGTGATCTTCCTGGTTCAACGTCCACCGTTGTCATCCATGTACCGGAATCACCATTCTGACGTGGGTCCCGTTTCCTAGTCAGAAAGTGGAGGCCAGCAAGGAGGGGAAGAGTGGGCCTCTACCTCGCACTGCCCTGTAGCCTTGGTTTCATTCCTTCTGAGAGGTTGGCATGGAGGTACCCCAAGAGTGTGTCTTGGGAAAGGCCTCTTGTGGGTCCTCGCTCTCCCTTTCTGCCTTCTTCCCTCCTTTCCATTTATTCCTTCGTATTTTTGGTGACTATCACTGAGCACCTCCTCTGTTACAGTGGCCCTGTGCTATGCTCTGAGCAACTGAGGGGAGTAAGGTGCAGCCCTGCTCTTAGGGCCCCAGGGGAGTTTGAGGTCCAGGAAAGGTGACAGATGTGTGTGCACACATACATATGCCTGCACCCATATGCATGTGTGTGCACAATGACAGAGTGCTTCTTGTGGGGAATCTGTCTGTTTGGGCACAGTGGGATAGGGAAGCTGGTTGAAGCCCAGCCAGTGACATCAGGGAATGCTCCCCAGGGCACTGGTGGCCAAGACCTGGTGAAGGAGAAGGAACTTGCTGTGAATTTTGTGCCTCTGCAGATCTGGGGCTAAGGGGCAACCAAATGACCAGCCTATGTTTCAACTGGGACAGGGTTTGAGGCCACCCCACCCAGACTCCCACCAACCGTTTGCCACCACTGGAGCACATCTGGGCAGAGATGGGATGGACAGGAGGAAGGAGACACTGGCTGCATCTAGGGTCTGGAGAATGGGGTGGGGAGGCAGGAGGTGACAGTGTTCCAGAGCTCACCCTAAAACTCATTTCTGCTATACTTGGTCACACTGGAGTTCAAGGGCTGCAGGGCCTGAGGCTCATACCTCTCATTCTCCCTGAGACTTAGTTCCACCCTCTGCAAAATGGGTGCTGCATCTCCAAAGCCCCAGAGGGCCAAGTAGACTAAGACGTGGGCAGCATGCAGCCAGCAGGACAGAAAGGACAGTGTATCTGCCCTGCTCTGAGGCCATCTAGCTGGTGTCCACCCCAGCTTCTCCCCAGCAGCTCAGAATCCAGGTGCAGGACTTGTGAAGGACATGATGAGGAGGACAGGATGGACACACACAGAGGCATGCTGCTCTCACTGCCACTGTCCCTAGCATGTCCTGAATTGGGTGAGGCACACAGGGAACACTTGAATCTGCCAATGTGTGCATGTGCCTGGCCTACCTAGGGCACTTTCAGTGTGTTTACACACCCCTCCCTGGTGTTGCTGTCTCGGTGCAGGGGGGAAACTGAGGCCAAGTGGGCTTTGCACTAGACCTCATGCTCCTGCTGGGTGGAATTGTTCCTTTCTCCCTGTCCCATAACAAAGTGACCTGGTGGGACCCAGGTTCTCCCTGAGCACCTCATAAAGAATTGAGCCCCCACTGGGTCTCTTTTTATCCTTGTAGGAAGTGTGATATTAATAAGCATAAAAACAATTCAGAAAGCATCTCACACAATTGCTTGGGGAGGAAGCAGCTGTCACATTCAATCTGGAAAAGATTTATCGCTTAACTCAAAGAGAAAGATACTGACTTCTGTTAGAGAGGGTGTACTTTGCCCTTTTTCCTCCTGTCCCCTGAGATCGGGGCCACAGACCCCAGAAAGAAGTTGGCATTCTGTACCCATTGGGATCCCTTTACCACTTGGTTGAGAGCATCCTCCAGCTGGCTGGTGGGGTCTTGTGCCCACACCTTCCCTCTAGTACCACTTCTGGGTGCTGAAGCTGTAAGGAACCGCTTTTGTTCACTTGTGAATCATTCATTCACTGTTTGCTGCATACCTACTATGTGCAGGCTCTGGCTGCTTGGTCAGCAAAATGGTCCTGCAAACCGACACTCACACTGCAGAGTGTCAAGTGCTGTAATGTAGCATGGGTGACGTAGTAAGAGTAAATAGACACAGGATGGACTGCTAGCTGATTTACTCATTTATAATTTATTTTGAGGCACAATCACAAATAAACTAAGCTACCTATTAAAGTGCCAATACAGTGGTTGTTAGATGTGGGCAATTTGTCATAACATTTCTAACACCTCAGAAAGATGTCCTGTCCCCTGTGGCTCTCACCCCTGTCTTCCTGTCTTCACAACCCTGACCAACCATGGGCTTACATACTGTCACCAGAGAGTTGCCTCTTCTAGATGTTTCATACAAAAGCACTCATCCCTCGAAGTCCTGTGGACTGATTTCCTTGGTTTCCTGCGATTCTCTCCCAGATCACCAATGCAGTGATCTATACCTGGTGCCATTTTGCAGCTGGAGACCATTCCATAGAATGTGCCACATTTTCTCTCTCTGTCCATTGAGGGACATTTGCTTTGTTTTCACCTTGTGACTGCTATGAGTGATGCTTCTATGTGCATTTGTATAGTCTTCATTTCTCTTGGGGACGTACAAGGGGTAATTGAAAAATAGAATATGTTTCAATAAAAAAGCACTTATTACGTAAAAGACATATTTCCAAGAACAATGGGATGAGTGGGTTAGAAGTGAGAGAGCATTTTGAGAGTGTTGACAGCAATTGTGTCTTTAACTGCGATACATTTTAATATTTAATCATTCACCATATTTTTGATCACATGTCATTGGTCAACAGTTTACCACAATTTCTGTCAAGTAAAATATTATAGTGTGTCCTCATCTACCTTATTCACTGGATCTGGCATTGTGTGACTATTTCTAGCTCTTCCCCAAAGTCAAAATAACCGTGAAAGGTAAGCACTTTTAATTCAGGACATCAGGAAAGCTGCAATAGTTCAACTGAAGACACGAAAGAGGACTTCCAGAACTGCTTCAGAAAGTGGCAAGAACAGTGGGATAAGTGTGTTCAAAGTGAAGGGGAATGTTTTGAGGGAAATTAATGGTAATGTGTGTTTTGCTGTATATATTTTTAAACATTTAAGCATTCACCTTATGTTCTGATCCTATCTCATGGGTAGGGATGGACTTGCTGGGTTATATGGTGTTGGGGAACCATCAGACTGTGAACCATCAGGCAATTAATCCCATTTCTGCATTCCCCTCAGCTGTAGGAGGGCTGGATTTTTTTTTTTTAACCTCATCACCAATCCTTGCTCTGAGCCGTTCTTTCATTACGGTTACCCTCACAAGAGTGGAGGGAGCTTTTGGTGTTCTTGTTTTGCATTTTCCTGATGACTAATGATGCTGAGCATTTTTTTTTTTTTTTTGGTGCTTGTTGGCCATTTGTGTGTCTCCCCTGGAGAACTGTCTCTTCTTGAAGGCCTTTGCTTGTTATGAACTGAGTTGTTTGTCTTTTTATTATTGAGTTGTAAAAGCTCTTTATATGTTCTTTATAAGTTGTTTATCAGATATATGACAGGAAAATATTCTTTCCTCTATCTGGACTGCATTTGCACTTTCTTAACAATGTCTTTTGAAGCACAAAAGGTTTTAATTTGAGGGAATATAATTCCTTTTGTTGCTTGAGCTATTACTGTTGTGTCTAAGAAACCATTTCCTAATCTAAGGTCACTAACATTTACACCTAATTTCCTCCTAAGAGTGGTCTTAGCTGTTAGCTAAGTAGTCTTAGCTCTCCCATGCAGGTCTTTGATCCATTTTGAGTGAAGTTTGTATGTGAAGTGAGATAATCCAGCTTCAACCTTTTGCATGTGGCTACCTAGTTGCCCAATACCCTTTGTTGGAGAGACTGGTTTTTTTTCCCCTCAGTTGAATGGTCTTGGCACCATTGTTGAAAGTCAGTTGACCATAGACCCATGATTTTATTTCTGGACTCTAAATTTTGCTCTATTGATCTATCTGTCTGTCCATATGCCAGACATCATAGCCTTGACTGCTAACTTTATTTTAGAAAGGAATATTTGCTACTTTATTAAAATTCAATTAATAGTTTAAATAAAAAGGGAAATGATATAAAACTACCGGTAATCTCACATTCAGAGATACAAGAAAGATACAAACATGCACTATTTTCTATTCAGATGCATACATATACAATTTGATTTTTTTCTAACATGGGAGTGGATTTGTAGCTTGCATTTTCTATTTAACAATTTGTTATGAACATTTTCCTGGTTGATAAATGTTCTCTGGAATCATCCTTTGCAGAGGCTGCCTCCTCCGTTGCCTGCTGTATAGATGCACTGTAATTTACTCTTGTAAACTTCTGTCGCTGATTATTGAGTTGCCTTTTTGTTTTCTAGGATAAACAGTGCTGCCACGAACATCTTCAAAACAGCAATCTTCTTGCCATGTTTCTAGTTCCTTAGGGAAAATTCCTATCAGTGAAGTTACTAAGTCAAAGAGTGCGGATGTTTTTAAGGCTATAATTTATCATGTCAGATGTCTTTCCAGAAAGTTGTGCCAGTCTGCAGTGAAGCTTTTCACAGAGAAATTACTTCTTGGGCCAGACTGACTCAAGAGCAAGAGGGTTGGTGCGCTGGCACTGAGGGTCCCTCTGGGTTGCTGTGTTGGGTGGGGGAACAGCTTGACAGATGGCAGATAAAGTCATCAAGGACGCCCATGCTGCCAGACCTTGCTTGCCCCTGGCTAGGGCTTTGGGTGCCTCCTTCTCTCCCTGAGTCTGAAACAGTGATGGGGGCAGGGGGCAGATGACTCCAGGAGAGCACTGTGTGCCTGCACAGGGTGTCGAGAGTGTTAGGAAGCAAGCATGGGGTGTGGTGAGAAAAAACAAAGGTGGCCAGCTGAGGTGGGGTGTGGTCAGGGACAGTCTCTAAGGAGTGGGCAGTTAAGCTAAGATGGGAGAAAGCGGGGTTGGCGCACAGTGTCTGAGGAAACAGCTCAGTGTGGCTGAGCTGCTTTTCAGCCACAGATGTCTGTCTGTCTGTAGGTCTGTTTGGCTGGGGCAGCTCCTTGCCGTGAGCTTTAGGTAATCCTGCTGACTGTACGGATAGAATTTTTTGTTTGTAGTAATATGAGATGTATTCCAGCACCTTCAAACTGAGCTGCCTCCCCAGCCCCTTTTATATATTTATTTTAAGACAAGATCTTGTTAAGTTACTAGTTGTTTGGGCAGGATTCGAACTTGTGATCCTGCTGCCTCAGCCTCCAGCGTGCTGGGATTACAGGTGTGTGCCTATCACCATACCCGACATATATTTTTATTGTGATAAATGTAGCATAAAATTGGCCACTTTAATCGTTTTGGAGCACATGGTTCTGTGACGTTATCATGTTATGCACCCATCACCACTGTCCATCACTAGAACTTTGGGTCTTGTAAAGCTGCAACTCTATGCACATTAAACACTAACTGTCCATCCCTCCTCTCCCCAGCTTCTGTTGACACCACCCTGCCCTTTGCCCTCTGCTATTCCAAACGCTTTGCACTAGCCGTCCTGTTATGTGTGGCTCGTTTCACTTAGCTCAGGGTCTCGGGGGACTCATCCATAGTGCAGTGTGTCACAATTCCCCTCTTTTCTGCGGTGGAAAATATTCCACAGTATGGATTTGACACATTTTGCTTCTCTATTCAACTGTCAAGGTGTATGCGACTGTGAACATGGGTGTACAAATATCTGTTCAGGTTTCTACTTTCAGTTTTTCTGTGTCTGTGCCCAGAATTCCTAAATCATGTGGTCATTCTAGGCTTAATTTTTAAAGAACTGCCGTACAGGTTGCTACAATGGCTTCGCCATCTTATATTCCCACCAGCAATGCATGGGTTCCACTTTTCCTACATCCTTGCCAGCTCTTGTTTTATGTAGGTGTGTGTCTTTGTGATAGCTGCGTGTGGAGTGGTTCTGATTTACATGCCCCAGTGGTGCTGATGTCGGCTCTCATCTCACACACTCCTTAGCCCTTTGTGTATCTTCTGTGAAGTGTTCATTCAAGTCTTGTGCTTATTTTCAAATTGGGTTTTTCTTGCACTTTAGGGGTTCTTTACATATTGTGGCTCTAAGTCCCTGTCAGATATATGATTCATAAGTATTTTCTATAGGTTGCCTTTTTACTTCTTTGATAGTGGTCATTGACTTTGTGTAAGTTGGTTTTGTTTTGTTGACATGTATTTTATCTATTTTTTCTTTTCTTGCCTGAGGTCCTGATGTCAGATCTGAGAAATTCATTGCCAAATTCAATGCCATGAAGATTTTCCTTTATGATTTTTATATGGTTGTCTATCTATCTGTCTGTCTATCTATCTATCTGTCCGTCTATCTATCATCTAAATTCATAGTGCTGGTCCCAATCAGCTGCCTTGACAAAGTGGCAGAGCAAGCTGGAGTCTTTTGTCCTTGCTCAGGCATCTATGGGTCGGATGGGGGTCAGCCAGTCTCTGCTGGGTGGCTGAACTTGACCCGAGCCCATGCATGTGTTCGGTCTGCTTACCCTCCTGGAGTCAGCCTCAGGCAGGTCATCCTGGCTTGAATAGAGGGGACTCAGCAGACAGCCCCTCTGCTCATGTGGAGATTGGCTGGGGTGCGTTTGCCCACAGCAGGTAGCATGACCAAGCTCAGCATGAAGGGTGGAGATATGTTCTCTGCCCACCATACTCCCCAGTGTGGATAATCCCACTGCAGGAGGAAGGCTTGGGGCCACAGCTTGAGGGGCTGTGTGGTGGCCTAGTGGTGAGTAGGAACACGGCAGGTAACGGGTGCCCGGGAGATTGTCCTTAACTGGATTAATCAGAAGACAGCATCAAGACTGACTGAGTAGATGAAGGTGAATTCGCTAAGATGGGAAAGGCAGGCACTGGAACCTCCTGGAGAAGAAACTACAGTAGACTGCTCCCGTGTCTGGACAGTGTGAGTCACAGGCTTGGCAGTGAACGGCTGCACAGGATGAAGCAGCTGTGCCTGCCAGGCACAGAGGATCACCTCAGACAGAGGATGTGGACGTGTCCAGCCAGCCCCCTTGGCTGGGATAGTGCCCTGAAAATATGGGAAAGATGAAGGGAGCTCAGGGGGCTGGGGTGGCTGCTGGAGGAGGCCGCATTTGGGCTGTGCCTGGACAGTAGGGCTGCATTGCAGGGTGGGGCCAGTGGTTCTCCTGGTGGAGGGAGTCCTCTGGCCATGACTGGAGGGAAGACAGGGTGCTTCTAGGGAGGGCGACGGCAGGTTCAGCAGTGTGATAGGCTTGGGCAGGCTCTGTTGAATCAGCAGAGAGGAGGATGCTGACCTTAACCAAATTCTTTGACTTTGGCTCTTGTCTTTGTCCCTAACGCGCAGGGACCCCAGATATCTGTCTGGAATGTGTAGGGAGAGTGAGAGTGTGATGATGGGGGGACGTCCTTTCTAGACTGTGGGGAGCTGTACTTGGCATACTACCTTTAAAGGGCAGTTTGTTAGCCATCACCCAAATATGAACGGTTCCTGCTCCTAAATGGAACTGTGTGTGTGTGTGTGTGTGTGTGTGTGTGTGTGTGTGTGTGTGTGTGTGTAGGGGCAAAGATCTTCTTTGTGGCTTTGTCAAAGCAAAAGATTAAGACCACCTACATGTCTATCAATCAGCAGAGGGTGGGTTAATTTATGGCCCCATGTAGCAGGGCTCTCTGCAACTACTAGAAGAAACAGGACAGTTCTGTGTGGATGCCTACGGGGTGCCTTTGGGACATGCTGCCACATGAGACAGTGAGGAGGCCTGGAGTGGTGGCTCATACCTGCAATTTTAGTTACTTGGGAGGCTGAGGCAGGACGATCAGAAGTTCGAGCCCAGCCTGGACAACCTAGTGAGATCCTCTCTCAAAAAAAGGGGAAGGGATTTAGCTTACTGGGAGAGTGCTTACCATGTGCAAGACCCTGGGTTCAATTCCCACTACTGAAAAAATCTATATATATACTAACTAAGCTAGGAGTAGGAGGGCATGCATGCCGTTTGGGTTTTTTTAGGAGAGAGGGGCCTCTGTGCTATGCCCCTCTGGAAGGATTGATACCCCAGGGTGTCCTCTGGAAGGAGAAGTGGGGCTTACCTTCTGCCATGCACCCTTTTATATAGTTATTTACTGTTTCTGTAGCTCACTGTGAGGAAGAATACAGTAGTTTATCTCCTGATGAATGATTCCTTAGCTGAGTGGATGGAGACTCAGAGCCACCAGGCTTCACGTGGAAGATGCTGGGCCAGGTTGGCAGCCCCATGATCTCGGGGCTCAGGCCTTTCCTGGCCCTCCCTGCTTACCTACTCACTCGCAGGTGTCCCTTAATGGGAGCTTTGGGGAAAGGAGCCAGGGGAAGGCACAAGAACAGAGTGACCATGGAGTGGTCTTGTCTGTCCTTCCCAGGCGGAACCTCGCAAGCAGCAGCTGCATAGCAAGGGATCTGAAGCACTGGTCACTGGTAGCAGACAGTGGCTTGTCCATTAGTGGCCTAATAGTGCCTGCTGGCGCCTACTTGCACGCACGAACCTCTCTGTGTGTAGTGGGAGTGAATAATCCCCAAATTGTGTTTGATTTGTGCAGTGTATTTCTGTGTTTCTATTCAAAGTTGAATGCATCTGATTTTATGGGAATTCATAACAGTTCAAACGAAATCGTGGCACCCAGCTGTGCAAATCTCTCGCTCCTCAGAAAGGGAAACTGCTCACATGTCCCTCCTGCCCTGTCCTTCCCCCTGCTCTGTTCCAGGATGCAGGGCCCCTCTGCCATTGCACCTCCTGCCCAAGCTGCAGGGAGTGACGGGAGCTGGTGGCTGCAGGGTTCTGTGCAGAGCAGACCCATTTCTCTCGTGCCCTTTGTGGCCCAGAGGCGCTTGGTGGATCCCCTACAGATCTGCAAGGGGACTGGCTTCCTCCAGCCTGGGCAAAGAAGTGGGCCAGGAAGAAGGAGCCCTCCAGGGTGGGCCTCAGGCCTTGTCTGGGCAGTGGGCATCTTGGGCACATTTCCTAGGGGTCACAGAGCCCAGCATATGTGTATGTATGACAGGGAATGTGATTGTCCTTGGGACATGCTTTCCTTTCCAACCACTAGTTCTCTCTCCAGAAGGGATGGGGTCCCCCACTCAGTGTGGGGCCACCTGCAGCCCTGGGCCTGGTGTAGCCTATTGTGCCCTGCAGGATGCCTGCGGATGGGGATGGGGAGTCTCGATCACAGGAGAACTCACGCTGCCTCGCCCCAGGGTGGGAATCGGGTGGCAGGCTAATAGGTGGAGCAGCAGTGGCCTTGGACCTGGGACCCGCTGCCCCAGACAGAGGAAGCCCCATGTCTTAGAAGTGTCCATGTGGTGACAGGCAGTGGGAAGCCAGAGGAGGGTTGAGGACCCCCAGAGCTGCAAGAGGCCCCCCAGGGGTGTAGTTCTGTGCTGTAGGAAACTAGGGAAGGATTGTCTAATGAGAGTTTGCATTTGTTTGGAGGTTGTCGTGAGGTTTTGGTGGGGTGGACATAAATCAGGCCATTCACTGTACAAAGATTGGTGTTTATTATCGGAAACGTGGAAAGGGCGGAAGGCAGGTAGAAAAAAGTAAAACCATCGTAACCTCACCTCACAGCGACCCGACAGTGTCACATTAACATGTGCACGTGTCCACCCTATTCCACACAACCCTCTGTTTGCTGCCTGTGGATTCCTATGATTGAGCCCTGTCCACTGGAGACCTGGAGGTTCCAGTGCCCTAAAGAACACAGCAGTGCACATCTCTGTGGCTTGGTGTCCATGCACAGCCACCGTGGTGTCCTCAGCTGCCCTTCGGAGGTGGACTTGCAGGTCCACAGCCCTGCAGGTTTCAAAGGCGGATCCCTGCACAAAGCACCTATCATCCCGGCCAGTGTCACTGCAGCACCCTCTGCACCAGGCTGCTACTTCTGACCTGGGTTCTGTGGCTGCTTTAAACTTAGGTCACTTGTGTCTCTTGTTTGCTCATAGTCCGTGGTCTGAAGAGTGTCCGTAATGGCCCTTATCTGTGTCTGTCTCCCATATACCCCATTTCAGCCACATTGGGCTGTCACATTCCTCGAGCACACCAGGTACCCTCTTGCCTCAGGGCCTTCGCACAGGCTGTTCCCTCTGCCTGGAGTGCTCTTCTCTCAGGTGTCTGCATGGCTTGTTTTCCTGCCTCTTCATGTGTCCCCTCCTTAGTGACACTTAGGTCACCCCCCCCCGCTCCTTCCCCTTCTCTGCTAGCACACTGTGTGACTTACTCCCCTCCCCAGGCAGATTCTTCCCTTTGATCTGTTTTGAATCCTTGGGGCCTGGCACACAGTCAGAGCACACATGTGTAGTGTGGCCACCCTGGCCTGGGCCCTGCTACAGGAAGCTCCTGCCTGCATATCACCCAGGCCTGTGTGGGGGTTCAGTGAGATGCTGGGGTGGTGACTGTGCTGTGTCATGGCAGCACGGGTGCCGGAACGGGACCCTCCCGGAGCGCCCCTGTCCTGCTCTCAGCTGTGCCCGCCTGAGCAGTGGACAGGAGAAGATGGGTCCATGTGGGCAGGGTCGCTGCCCGACTCTGTGAGATTGGTAGTCTGCTCCCACCAGGGACAGCGATGGTGCTGTGGGGAGCAGCAGGGGTGAGGTGAAGAGGGACAGGACCTGGTGATGTGGCACTGTCTTCCTGGTGCCACTTCCCAGAGCGATGCCTTTGAGATGCCAGCAGCCCAGAAGGGCAGAACCACCAGGAGCCCTGGCTGGGTCCCTTTGTCTTGGCATGGGCAGCCTGGCCTCCCTATGGCCTTGGCACACCAGGAATTAAGGAGGTCGGGATTCTCATCCAGATCTGGCTCTCCAGCTTCTCTGAATAGACAGAGGGCCTCCCCACCATCCCTCAAGCTGGGCCACCTCCAGGACACATGTCTGAGCTCAGCACAGCTTGGGGCTGAGGCTGTGAGCCCAACCATGAGGACCATCAGAATTTGGTTCAAATCCAAACTTGTCTACTTCTTAGCTGTGTGGTCTTGGGTAAGTTACTGAACCTCTCTGAGCCCCACCATGTAGAGTATACTGTGCATCACAGTGCCTGGCATCCAACAGCAGTGCTGTGAATCTTTGGCATCTGTGCAGCTGGTCTGAAGCCCTGAGATCCCTCTCTGTGATGGCCTCGGGCAGTGACAGTCTGTGTCACTACTTGACACCTAGCATATGTTTCTGGCCATTCTCATACCCATGTCCCCACAGTGCCCAGCACAGAGTTTGGCATGATGAAGGTGTTATAAATTAGTAGCCCCTAATTGGATTTGGGGGCCTGGTTGTGTCTCTTGGGCAGAGCTGAGAGATTTCTGGAAGATTTTCTGCAAGAGGGCCCTGTAAGCCTGGCACCTGGAAGATTTGGGGCAGTAGACTGTGATCCTGCTTGTGGCAGTGGACGTGTCCCAGGCCAGGAAGGAACCTGGCATGGAGGGTATGTCGGTGTCTCCTGATCGGTGGCGAGAGGTGTGGGTCGGTGGGAGCCGGGCCCCATCCCCAGGGGGCTGCAGCCTGGCATGGTGGAGGAGGCACCGAGCTGTGTCAGGCATGGGCAGGCGGAGGGGCAGGAGGCTGAGGAGCAGCTGCAGCCCAGGGAACAGCAAGGTTGGGCCCCCAGGGGATCCCTGCTGTTCACTGTGGCCCCAGCGCCAGGGGAACCCAGGAGGCAGAGGCAGCATCCATCACCACACCCGGGCTGGAGTTTGGGGCTGGGGCCTTGTGTTCCTCTGCATTGCCAGAGAGCCAGGGGGACACAGGGTCTGGGACCCAGGGAAAACCAGTAGCGGGTTGGGCCCGTCTGGCCTGGTCGCTTTGCTTCATCCTGGAGCCTGTGCCCCCTTGTCCATAGCCAAAGATGGAGACAGCAGGCCCGAGCTCAGGCTTCTGCACGGGGCTGTGTCTGACCACCCTTCACTGATAGATGGGGCCACCGAGGTACATCGTGCACCTCCTGGAGGAGGAGATGAACAGACGTTAAAGGAGAGAAGTCGGGGGGCTAGTGTGCTACAGCCTGATCTGGCTCTGTGGGATTGTGCTGGGGTGGGGGTGCTGGGTGCATGGGCTCCGATCTTGCCAGACCTGTATCCTGCTGATCATGGGGTGTGTGTCGTGCTCCCCCAGGTGGGAGCTGTACCTCAGCTTCCATAGGGAAGGAGACCAGGAGCAGAGAATGGTTAATGGAAAGATCTCAGGCAGATTCCTTTCCAATCCCAGAGGAACCTTTCTGAGCCTCAGTTTTCTCATCTGTAAAATGGGGGCAAAACATCTTCATAGAGATATTTTGCAAACTGAGCAAAGAGCGGGGCGTGTTTCTTTTTTCCTCCCTCCCTCCTTGTTCTGCTGCTCCCTGTCACACCCAGCGGGATGGCATGCGTTCTCTAGCTATTTGTTGTGGATGTTCTTAGCAGATGTTTAATTCTCCAGACATCTGGTTTGCAAAAGCAGAAGGCTGAAGACTTTTTTTTCCTAGAGACACTCACTCACTGGGAGATGCCAGATTGTCACTTAATTGCTCTGTGCCTTGGTTTCTCCACTTGTAAATCAGGGATAATGCTAGCAGTACTCACTAGTCCTCTGCAGCATGTGATGGGATAATGCAGGATAACAGATGGGAAGTGGTTTAAGGTTTTGGAAAAAGGCGTCTGGCTCAGCCTTGCAGTGGTTAGGGAAATGCAAATGAAAACAGCAACACTGTACCATTTTTCATGGGTCTGATTGG
The DNA here is from genome assembly GCA_004027455.1 of Hydrochoerus hydrochaeris. Classification (NCBI taxonomy): domain Eukaryota; kingdom Metazoa; phylum Chordata; class Mammalia; order Rodentia; family Hydrochaeridae; genus Hydrochoerus; species Hydrochoerus hydrochaeris. The sequence continues at coordinate 73,804 of PVLA01008492.1, read as the reverse complement.
CAGCTGTGTAAAAGAGGGACCTTCTGGTGGGCGCACAGACCCTCTTGTACACCGCTGGAGAGACAGAATGGCTGTCACCTCACCAGCAGGCCCCGTGGCAGTAGCTAAGGGGAGTTTATATCCAAGTGCTGGGTGGTGTTTAATTGACCCAGCAATCCTACTGTTGGAGAACCAAATTAGAGAGCCATGTTCGTGGTGACATTGCCTGGGGTAGAACCTGGAAGTGTCCAGAAACCCATCGGGAGGGTAATCAGTGAGGCATCCATACTGGGAACCATTACTGGTATGTAGAGAAGGACGCCTTCCATGCATATTGGCCCAGAGGGCTGACTGTGGACTGTCTTGACCTGAGAAAAGTAAATGGCCTTCTTTGTTTTTGTTTCTTGAGACAGGGTTTCACTATGTAGTTTAGGCTGCCCTTGATCGCATGGTGATCCTCCTGCCTCAGCCTCCCAAGTGCTGGGATTATGGGTGTGCGTCACCACACCTGGCAAAATGTACTACTTCTGAATTGAATTATTTACCAATATTTAAAAGTCTAATTCATGTAAATGCCCAGTTTCGAGATTTTTGTTGAGAAGCAAAAGAAGCACAGGCCACCCTGTGTCCACAATCTCTCTTAGCTGAGCTGCCTTAGCAGCACCTGCTTTTGGACAGAGCCTGTGTCCTGAGTGGCTGTCACCCCGGCCAGTGACCAGGGTCTATCTCCTTGTGTTTCCTGCCTGGCTCCTACAAGCATTTAGGCTTGTGAACCTCTGTGATGGGTCATTAGAGCAGGGAGTGCAGAGGGTCAGGAAGGAACCCGGCCTCTGTGTGTCACCTACCTCTGAGGACCTTTATTCTTCTAGCAGCTTCTTGTGCTGTGGATTAAATGCGTCTTAGAAGGAACACAAAAGGGCCCCGTGGACTGTCTGTCATGTGTTGTGTTAGTCAGGAGCCACTGGTGGGGCCACCTTGATGTCCACTCAGGACCTGGGCTGAGAGAGAGCGCCCTCCAGGTGCTGCGGGGCCTGCGGCCTGGGCCGGTTCTGACCTCGCTTTAGGGCCTGGCAGGGATGTGCACACCTGCCCAAGCAGACAGCCCTCTCTCGGTTCACACGCCTCACACTGTTGCTCCAGGTTACTTTGTGGAGGGTCTGGGGAATTAAATCCAGGGTCTTTGTATTGAGCTACATCCCCAACCCTTTTTATTTTTTGAGACAGGACCTCACTAAACCTCTGAGTTCATGGGCTTGAACTCATGATCCTCCTGCCTCAGCTTCCCAGAGTGCTGGAATTACAGGCATGTGTTGCCACACCTGGCTGCCAGCTGAACACATCCCCTGTGCCTGTTTTGAGATTTCCCAGAGTCTTCCCACTAGGCAGCCAGCCCCGCCACACCCCTGCCCAGCCCCTCACACTCAGGTTGTCAGCGTGCTATGCCCAGGACTGAAGTGTCGGGAGAGTGAACCACACAGACCCTCTCTTCCTTCCCTGTTCCCTCATCCCCATGGGAGCAAATGTCTCCCTACTTCTCAGGCGCAGTTCTCCCTGGCGCTGCAGAGGTGGGGGTGCTTGAGGGTTGCAGAGTGACCCCCACCAGAAGGCAGTATCTCACCCCCTTCTTCTTTGTGTCTCCAGGAGCCATGAGGGGCCACGTGACTGCCAGCTGCCCTGTGGTCTGCTTCTTGGTGCTGCTCTCCGGATGCTGGGGTAAGTGCCGCCCTCCCCTCCTCTCCCCAGGCTGCGGGTGCGCAGGCGCGGCTTGCCTTGTGTCCTGGACCCCGGAGACTGCCTTCCTCTGGGTGACAGGAGGTATCCTTTGCTCTCTGGGCTTCAGTTGCCTTCTGCAACTCACACTGGGCTGAAAATACCAGCTGTCTGGGGCACAAGAGAGCATGGGAAGGGTCTAGAAATACTTAGACTGTGCCCTGTGTCCATGAACTGGCCTTTTCGGGGGTGCAGGGACAGCCACAGTTCTGTTCAGTTGCATGGCCACCTGTCGAGCACCACCTGCATGTTGCTATGTGCACAATGTGTCCAACTCTGGAGGATGGCAGATGTCACTCATGCTCCAGGAGCCGAGTCTGGTGGGGGAGGCCACATGCAGGGTTTGCTACAGTGCGGGGTACAGGGCGAACAGCGTGTCGCAGGGACATCTGGGAAACCATGAGAATGTGGGTGTCACTGGGCTGTGGAGCAGGAAGCCAGAGGGCTTGAAGCTCTGGGCTTGAAGACTGAGGGGAGTAGGAACTAGGCATCCTGGAGGTGACACAGCATGAGCATCGGCAGGCAGCCAGAGACTGTTTTTCTGTAGGGACACTCCCTCCCCCTGCCACTAGTGCCAGCTCTGTGCCCTCAGAGGCCAGAGGCCCCGGGCCTTGCTTGTGCTGTGGCCCTGGACTAGTGGGTTTCGAGGAGGAAAGTAGCTCTGGGTTGCTCCAAAGGCACTGAAGGCAGCCCATGACCACAGACACGTGGTGTGTGGTGTCCCCAGGGCTGAGGCGTCACCAGGGAAGAGCCGTGGGCAGGACTCCTGGAGACACAGGCAAACATTCCTGGGGGTGGGGTGCTTCTTCTCCACTCCAGGGAGCTGGTGGGTGGTGCCTCATACTTAGAGCATGGCTCTAGCATCCTGCTGCTGAGGAGGAAGATCCCCTCTCCTTGCCGCACTCTTGCAGGATCCCTGCTGGAACGTCTCCTGCAGTGGGAAACTCACTGCACGGAGGCAGCCTTGGATCACAGCACAGGTGCTGAGGAGCCTCAGACCCTCTGTCCACCCCCAGAGGAGAAGCCTGTAGAGGCCACTGGCTAAGGTCATCCCGCTGATCCTCCAAGGGGCTTGTATCCGATTTCCCCCACCTGCCCCCTCTGTCCAATGCAGGAGGCCTCATCAGGGCAGATCTGGTCTCTCTGGATAGTGGGAGCCAGGACACTTGCCCTGGTTTCCCCAGGCACGCCGTGACCTTGGGCATTCCTCCCCACCACTCTGCCCTGTTCCTCTCACTTTCTCTGTCTCTTTTGAAGATGCACAGATGTGAGACACAGTGAGTGCCACACCCTAGCTAGCTCGGTGGGATGCATCTGTCTCCCTACCCTACTCTTGACTCCAGCTCTAAGCCTCAGGTGAGGATGGTTCACGCGTTCAGCATGCACACAAGAGAGAAGTACCTGCCTGGCCTCGCCCTTTGGGTCCTAGTGCCACTTTGGTCATAGAGTCCCTAAGGACAGGTTTCTGAGCCTGCATAAGCTTCAAATTCTTTTTCCCTGGTGTAGGAACCACCCTTCCTCAGCTGCCAAAATGGCCATGTGAATGTGTACATCGAATGCTTACAATAGCGTGTGGCACGCATTAGGTGCTTAAAGAATGCACATTTAGTGTTATCTCTATTATCAGCAGTCATCTACCTCTAAGGGGTGAGAAATAGGGAGCAGAAAACAGAAAAGTGAAGTAAGGCCACCAGTTGGAGAATGTGGGTGATCTGTCTCTCAGCATTGCCCCTATATTCGGGATCCCACTGTCTCATTGCTGGCCACATCCACGCTTCCTGGTCCCCATCCAAAGCAGCCAGGGCGGTGGCCAGCCTTAGGGACTGAAGCATGGTTTCTTGGACCATCTTTCATGCTGCTCATCTGCCTGTGCCCACCCTTCCCTGTCCCCTGTCCTGCCCCACCTGATTTCCATCTGATTCTGGCCCTGGCTGATGCCTCTTCCCACCCCTGGATGTCCGAGATCAGTTGGGTCCACATGCCATCAACGCTGTCATCTTCAGCCCATCGTCTCCTCTCTGAAGAATCCTGCCCTTTGCCCTTCCTTTTCCTGGCCACCACATACTCCTGGCACTTGTCATTCTTGGGGACCAGCCTGCCTCAAATCTGGGCTTACCTGCTTGCCACTGGTCCTCAAGTCCTTGAGCCCTGAGCCCCCATGCCATGGTTCCCAGGGAAGGATGTACTTCCGGTCCTGGCATCCAGGTCTCCTCCTCCAGCAGGCGCCCTCCCTCACAGACCAGGCTGTCCGCACATACCACAGTAGGTCTGGGCAGCTCCAGGCCTCCTGCCTCCTCTGCGTACAAACCCTTATCTCTCCACATGCCGGGTCCCCTCCGTGCCTCTGCTGCCTTGGGCTCTGGGAGAGAGGCTTGGGGAGGGCTGAGGTGCCAGGCATCACTGATGATGCTGTGGGCTCAGGTGGGTGAGCACCTGTGGGCCAGGGACAGAGAGGCCGTGTTGGGCCCGGAAGCTGGGGTCACCTGCTGCTCTCCCCTTCTTCCTGTCCATGCACATGTCCACCTCCCTAGAGACCTCAAAGCTCCTGATGCAGCAGTTTGGCCTCTGGTGTATGTGGTCATTGTGTTTGAAAAGTGGTTTTTTAAGAGAGTAAGTCACCCTCTGCCCTCCCTCTCTGCCAGCCCTTCCCAGTCCCCAGTGCCTGTGATGGCAGCCCAAGGCCATCCGGCCACTGACGGTAACAGGCCTGTTCTGAGAATGCAGGTTCCACTTGGCTTGCGGCAGGCGAAACTCAGCCCTGAGTCCCTGCTCAGCGGCCAGTGCTGAGCTTGCAGCCCCCCACCCCCTTATCGGCAGGTCCTGTAACAGGAGGTTTTGGGAGGTTTCAGGGAGTGGGGCCACTGCAGGCAACTCTGCTTTTTCTTGCTAGTTTCCCACCCCACCCCCAAGCCTAGGGCTAAGTTCCTGGGCCTTCTGCCTTGGCTCAGCTGCTTCCTGTTTTCCCGGTTTGGGAACCCAAGGCCCTCTGGCTGTGAAGGCAGCACCTTTAGTAATGAGAGTATTAATAACAGCTACCACTTAGTGAGTGCTTGCTGTGTGCCAGGAGGCCCGGCGCTAAGTGCTCTCTGTATGTAATCTCATTTAATCCTCGGGTGAGCTGCGAAATAAGTTTTATTATTTCTGTTACTTTGCCCATGAGTAAACTGAGGCATTTCAGAGGTGAGATCTTCAGCCACTGACCTCTCCCTAAGGCTGCTGTGTTGCTCATGTGAGGGAGAGGTATATGTGTGGGTACAGATGGGCACTTGGGTTGCTCAGGGAGGGTGTCCTGGAAGAAGAGACTTCTCCAACAGGTGTAAAGGATGAATAGGAATTTGGCAAGTGAAGGAGGAAAGGCCAGCAGTCCTGGCCAGGAAGTGAGAGAGGCCACAGTGTTTGAGGGCTAGGAACAGCCCCAGCCTGGCTGCTGGGACAGGATGGGGAAGAGAGAAAGACGCTCACGCCTCCTGGCTCTGCCTGGTGACCTTCCTCATCCTCCTGACCCCAACCTCCTCGTCCTCTGGGAGCCAGGCATGAGCTGAGTAGGAGCCCTGGGTCAGCAAAACAAAGGCAGGGCGAGCATTCCTGGCCTGCATCTAGGACCCTGCAGGATCCAGTAGGAATCCCTGGTCCAGCTGCTGCTGGTTGACAAGGACCAAGGGCCCGCACTCTCACTTGCCTTGTGGAGGCCCCAGGGGCACTGTAGGGGGAAAGCAGAGCCAGCCTCGGTGGAGTGGGGACAGTCACACAGTGGGGCTTGTGGTGAGCAGAGCCCCTCTTAGATGCCAGGTTGCTCTGCCCATGACCAAACCACCCTGACCCAGCCAGACCCCGCCCTCACCATGAGGCTGTCAGCGGGGCACATGGGAGCAGGCCAGGCTGTGAGGTCTGGGTGCTACCCGCTCGCTGTGTCAGCAAGCTCTAGAGCAAGGCATGTGAGGCCTACAGTCCTTGTTTTGCTCAGTGCAAGGGGACAGGGATGTACCTTCCCCCTGTCACTGGCTTGCGTAATGTGTCAGGTAACGGGCACAAAGAAGTAGTTCCAAAGACACTGGATGCTTTTTTTTTGGTACCAGGGATCAAAGTCATGACCTTGCACTTGCCAGGCAGGCGCTTGTGCTGCTGAGCTAAGTCCTCGGCCACGCCAGGTGCTTTAAAGTTATCACTACAATGGATTTTGTGGGGTCACCTGGTCATTCCTTCACACCACACATGGGTGCTGGGGGTGTGGTGAGTGCCAGGCCCTGCTCTGGGGACCAGATCACAGCAGCCGCTGGAGCCCTTGACCTTACGAGCCAGCTGCCAGGTGGAAATACAATGTGGCCTGCGAGTGAGAGTCTGAATTTTGCATCGACCACATTAGAGGCATAAAAAGAAATAGGTAAAATTCATTTTAATAATGGATTTTGCTTAATTGGATGTGTCCCAAGTAGTATCACCTCAATGTGTAATCAGTATAAAAGATTAACGAGGTATTTAACGGGTTTTTTGCAGTCTTTAGACTCCTCCCTGTGGCCACGGGGCCTGGCTGACTGTGCCACCTGTTCCCACTTACCTCAAGGCAGGCGATGACCTTCAGGGTCCTGGGAAGTTGACCACAGCACTGGACATAGCCTTGACTCAGTGTCAGGCACAAAGCTGGCTCGGGGGGTCCTTGGCTGACTCTTGTCCCCTGACTTGCAGGCCAGGTGAACCGGCTACCCTTCTTCACCAATCACTTCTTCGACACGTACCTGCTCATCAGTGAGGACACGCCTGTGGGTGAGTTGGCACGTGGGCTGGAGGGGGCTGGGGTGTGGGGCGGCCTTTCCTGCAAGGGAAGGGGCCGGAAGAGGCTGAGACCATCTTTGCCCTGTTACGTGGTGTTTGCTTGGTGGTGGCTCGGATGCCTCCAGTACTCCCTGTGCCGGCCCATCCAGCAGAGGGGCATCTAAACAGCAAAGGCTGATCGCACCAAGCCCATGGTGGCGCTCGTTTTCCACTTCCAGCACTAGCTTTGTCCTGCAGAATGGCTCATTCGTCTCCCGCTCCAAGCCCTTGTGGATGTTTGCTTTTTTTTTTTTTTTTAAGTCAGGGTCTCGCTGTGTAGTTCACGCTGGCCTTGAACTCACTGTATAGTCAAGGCTGGCTTTGAACTCGTGGCAATCCTCCTGCGTCAGCCTCCCGAGTGCTGGGATCACAAGCACGTGCCACCACACCCAGCCTCTTGTGGATGTTTGAAGACTCTGGTAGAGTTTGTTTTGTGGCCCTTTGTGCTTTTCTGTGATGACTCATTTTTCTGCATTCAGTATGTCTGGTTTGGTCACCAGAAATGGGAGATTGGATTGTGGGAACCTAGGCTGCTAGTGCTGATGGGCAAACGGTATCCCCTAAAAATGTCCCTCATCTACACCCTCATCCTCTCCTGTCCTCTCATTTGCATTGGTGTCATTGTAATGCAAGTGCCTGTCACCTGGAGCTTCTTACACTCGGGTTTGTCTGCTCTGTGGGTAAAGGACAGGGGTTGTGAGCCAGAAGCTGCCTAAATCAGGTCAGCATGTAACATCCTTCTGGAGCTTTGTTATACTTGAAAGTGAGGCAGGAGCTGGGAGGGAAGAGGGCTACTAGGTTATTTGCCAAATGCCAAGTATTCGTTCATGTAAAACCAAATGTGGGCATGTGGCAGAGTGGGCACACTGTCCTTCAGAGAGCTCTGCTTACACGGGAGCTCTAACGGGACTGACTCTCCCCTGCTGTCTGTGGGGGACTATGAGCAGCTTCTGGCACACTTTCTGGGGAGACTGCTTTTCAGGGGGGCTGGACATAGTCGGTATGTGTCTGACAGGAGTGGGGTTTGTCCCCATGTCCCAGAAGGGCCTTATTTCTAGGCACAGAGGCTCTGGAAAGTGGCTACTCCTCTGGTGACAGACCAGGGTTGGAAGGATGAGTTTGGGGGTCTGGGTGTTCAGGAATGCTCACCTGAAGGGTTAGCCACCCTTCTGGGCTGGGAAGTGTACTTGCACGGCTCGTTAGCTCTTTGCTCCCCTCTGGATGAGTTGAGGATGTCTGTGGGATCCTCCTTTGTGATGCGGCTGTATCCTTCCTATGTGGCTTGTACTGTCACCCAGACCTGGCAAGCAGCTGGTACAGTGAGAGCAGGTCGGGCACCCAGCACAGGGAAGTGAATGAGCAGTTAGCAACTCTGATCTTTTGGCTCCTTCCTAGGTGTACATGGGTGCCCCTGCCTGCCTGGCCTGGGTGCTGTGGACACAGTGGCAGTGGACAGATGAACGAAGAAACCAGGGTACTGAGAAACGGGGACTGAGCCAGGTGTCTGAAGTCCCGGAGGATGGAGGGAAGAGGAGTTGTGTTTCTTTGAGCAGAGCGGGGGCAGAGGGAGAGAGAGAGCTTTGGGGGATGGGCCTGAAAGTGTTCCCTCCCTTGGCTTCACACAGTTTTAGGGGCTGGCTTTTGTCCCTGTCCTATGTCACTTCTTCCTGTAGGACGTCCTCAGGATGGAGTACCTGTCCTGGGGCAGATGGACACCAGAGGCAGACATGTTGGCCCCTCATAAACTGGTCCTGGTGCTAGCTGGGGGAGCTAAGGCCCCTCTCAAGTGGGCAGTGCTGTCTGTGTCCCCCAAGATGGGACCCTACAGGGCTGCACTCAGCCCAGATGTGGTATCCTCAGAGGCCTGTGATAGAGGGAGGATGACATGGGGTAACTTGACAGGTACTGATCATGACAAGTCCTGGGCTAGATGCCCTCCAGCAGGCCCTACTCCTGTTATCTGGGGCTCTTGCTCTCGATTGTCTTTTGCAAACACCAACGTCAATTGGCCTCTGAGAAATAATGCCCAGGACTTGAACCCTGTGAAGGCTGCACTTGGGAGTCACAGCAGGGACATCTGTCTGGTGCCATGGGGATTGATCCAGCGGGCTGTAGGAATGAGAAATCCTCAATGAACTGGAAGACAGTACTGCTTGTCTCCTGGTGGAGGGTGGGTGCTGAGCTGGCCCAACGCCTTCCTGGTCTCTTCCTCGCCTTTTATATCAGGATGGGGGCAGCTTTGACCAGAAGATTAGAAGCCTAGTTTCTGTTCCTTGATGTGTGACCGTGGGCACAGTGCTGCACCTCTCTGGACTTGTGTTTTCTTCATCTCACCAGTGAGAGAGCATTGGAAAAATGGACCTAGTGGGCCATGCTTTGGGCAGCCCTGGTGTTTCCTGGTCCTCAGATGAGAAACTCTGGCCCTTCCACTGGGTGTTGGCAGCCACATCACCCTGGGCTCTTCAGAGGGTGGCTGTGGACTTGGAGATGTGGCAGGCTCTGTGGGTGCAGGTCTCTGACCAGCAGTGGGTTGAAACTGCTTATTCAAGGACTGGCCTTTCCCTGCACTGGAGAGTGGGGCAGCCTGAGGTTTGGCACTTACTGACCATTTACCCTCAGAACCTCAGGGTTCCCACCTGCCAGCCTAGGGTGGGCTCTTGCCCTTGCTGGACCAGTGGAAATTTACATCTAATCCAAAGCCACATGCCTGGATTGTGGTATTACTACTGCAAGATAAGTGGTCAGACTGGGCTGCCAGCTCCAGGCCTGGTCACCCAGCTTCTGCTTGGGCACCTGGTTGTGGGGTTCCTGGTCTTACAGGGCTGTGCTGTGAGAGAGATGCAGGAATAGAAAATTTTTCCTAATAGTAATATAAAATCTGCCTCCTTGGATCTGCTGCCATCAGGTCTGATTCCAACTGCTGGAGCATCTCGGAATCGTCGTCATCATCATCATCATCATCATCATCATCATCATCATCATCATCATCATCATCTGATATACATGATGAATCCTATATAAAATATTATTATAAATTGCATTTATTGAATGCTCAAGGCAGTATCCCAAGTGATCTTATGCATTAATTCATTTAAAAATTTTCCTTTAAAACTTGTCAGTGCTGAGAATGTGCATTCTCGGGTTTGAGACAGGGCTGTCACCCGCCCCAGCCTTCTGAGTCTTCTCTTCCTCTTATGCCCTCGCCTCGCTTTGCAGCAGTGGCCCAGGACTGGGAGGGCATTGGTGTGCAGAGCGTGGCCGTTGGAGACTCCTTGCTGGGACTGCACTTCTGTTACTGTCTCCTCTCCTGTGCTGGGCTTGGGTTCCCTCTGGGCAGTGTCCTCCTCCCAGAGAAGACTGAAGGCAAATGAAGCCACTGAGCAGCTCTGCCTCCCCAGTCTGTTAGGGTCACCCCACTACCCCTTGGCTGTGTCCTGTCCAGATGTGCAGAGGTCTTCGGCAGTAGCGCCTGGCCTGGATGTGGGGGAAAAAGGCAGGTCTCTGACCCAACACCCACCCCTGACCTGGCTGTCAGCTGTGAGTGGCTCCGGGGCACCTGTAGCTTGAGGGACAGGGCTACAGGGCTGGTGCCTCCTGCTTGTCTGAGTCTGCTTCCCCATGGGCAAGATCACCATTGCCATGTTGCTAAATCCGATCTTAATTCCCAGCCCTCGTGACTTTGTGGCATTCTCCCCTCTGGGACTGTCTTCTCCATGGTGATCGTGGGTTCCCCACAGCTGCTCCATATCCCCACATTGGTGGCCCAGGGCTTGGCTCTTGTGCCGTCCCCACCTCCTCATTCCTGCGGAATCTGGTCTGGTCTTGGGCTCGAGACACTGTGGGGCTGGTGACAGTGCTGGGAGTTACACCCCTGCCTCAGGGAGACCCCAGACTCGCACGGCCACCTTTCCACTCTGCTGGGTGTTAAGGGCCGCCCTTGACTTTTGATGGCGGTGCGGACCTGTTTCCCCAAGCCCTGCTTTGCCTATGGCTGGGCATCTCTGTTAGCTGTCACTCCTGATGCTCTGCCTCATGTCCAATCCATCAGGAAATCTTAGTTCTGCATTCAGAATAGTTCTCAAATAGTGGGCATGATGGCACACACCTATTAGCGCATCACTCTGGGAGGCTGAGGCAGGAGGATTGTAAGTTTGAGTCCAGTCCAAGCGATGTAGCACTGAGTGAAACTGCCTCAAAGTAAAAACATTTAAAAAGGGCTGAGAATATAGCCCAATGTGAAGGCCTTAGGTTCAGTCTCTAGTGCCAGAAAAAAAATCCAGAACATTTTTATGTCTCACCTCTTCCCTGCCTCCCATCATGGCCTGAGCTGGGGTCATTCTAGCAGCTCCCCCAGGTCTCAGTGGGCTCTCTGCTTCGCCCTTCCTCCCTCCCCCTAGCAAGTGAGGGGCCTGCTGCCCCCAAGCAGAGCCTGCTGCCCAGGTTTCCCAAGTCCCCCACCTAGAGTTAAGCACCATCCTCTTCAGTGCCACCCCAGCTATTGGTAGCCATCCGGCCACCTCTCAGCCTCCGACTCCTTCCCTGCCTTCCTCCCCCACTCCACACAGGCTCCTTGGGGCTTCCTCAGGGTGAAACCAAGTTCCCTTCTTTTTTTTTTTATTATGCATTTTCTTTTTATTATTTAAAGAAAAAGAAAATGAAAGAGGGCAGAAATAATACAAAATTTCAAAACAAAAAACAAAAACAAAACCACAACTAATAACCAGTAAGAAATCACTAGTTGATAATTACATATTTTCCTCTTAGAAGTAGTTGTTCAAGTTACAAAAGTAAAGCCTACAAAGTGGACATTTAAACAGTGAGATTGCAACCAGTTCTGTTCATCTATCCAACAAAAACTTAGTAGTATGGTTATCACTCCTACACACTTAAACGTACATGCAGTTATATCCTTTAGAATACTTATTCCTCTCTTTTTTTCTTTACAATAACTATAATCCATTCTCTTAAACTGTGTAGAAGTTCTACACATGTGTAAGTCTCTACATGTATACCTAGCCTTTCTGTATTAGAGGGAGAAATGAATCAAAACAAGTCAACAATACAAATTCCTGGAAAAGGACATATAAAACCACAATACTAGATGATCTACGGTAGTTACTATAATATCTCTTGTTCTTTTCAATAAGATTGTCCATATTGTCAGACATAGTATAATTAAACTTAGCAGTACATAGCACTATTAATAAAAACCAAACATTGGAGACATTATAGGACTTCAAAGGCACTTAATAATCAAACCAGAATGGGTATCCTATTGAATCTTGTCATCTTCAGAGTAGTTGCCTATACTCTCAGCCTTGACACCCTCAAGCATACCAGATTCGAATAAAATCAGTCAAGACAAAACAGCAATATAGCCAATCTTCTCTGCCTCATCTCTGCTATGTTATTTTTCTGTCATTGTTGTTTAGTTTTCTTCTTCATTCCACTGTCTGCCCCTTTCACTGAGGCCTTTCTGCCATTGTTCCTAGAATACTGGTGATTTTATTCTTTCTCTCTAGAATGTCCTTCAGTATTCTTTGTAGGATTGGATTGGTGGTCATGAACTCCCCCAGTTCCTCTTTGTCATGGAAATATCTTGTCTCTCCATTAATTTTGAGAAACAGTTTTTCAGGGTACATCAGTCTGGGTTGGAGGTTATTTTCTTTCAGGGCTTGGAATATTTTGCTCCAAGCTCTTCTTGATTTGATAGTTTGCATGGAAAAGTCTGCTGTGATTCTGATGAGTTTTCCTTTATAGGTAATCTGTTTCTTTTCTCTGACTGCTTTTAATATTCTGTTGTGTGATGGATTTCTGGGATCCTGATTATTATATGTCTGGGTGTAGATCTGTTTTGGTTGTAGCTGGCTGGAGTTCTGTTTGCCTCATATATCTGAACATCACTTCCGTTTCTTATGCTAGGGAAGTTTTCCTTAATTATTTCTGTGAATAGTCTTTTTATTTCATTTGTATTAGTCCCTGCATCTTCGTTCACATTTTTTATCCTTAGGTTATAAATCCTCTTGTCATCTTCTAGCCCTTAGTTCCTTGTTATTTTTAAGAGATCCTTCCTTTCTCAGTCATACATTGCAAATCTATCTTCAAGTTTTGAAAGTCTGTCTTTAGTTTCTGTTAAGGAGTTTTGCCAGCTTTCAATGGAGTTTTTAATTTCCTAATATTCTCTTTGGATCTGTTGCATGTATTTTGTTTATGTTCTTCATCAAAGGCTTCTCTCCTTTCTCTGGACTCCTCCATTCTTCCATTTGTGTCTTCTTGAGGAGTATCCAGCATTTCTTTTATTAATCTTCTTATATCTTGCTTCACCTGGGTTAGAATTTCAGGATTAAATTCATTGATGAGATCACAGAAGTATTTCTTTATTTCTGATGAGGCCATGTCTGATATTGCATATTTGCTGCCCTCAACCTCCTCCACATTTACCTCTCCTGGACTCACTTTCCCTGGTTTGGCGGCTGGAGGCCTTTAGCTATTTCTCTGTCTTGTTATGTTTCTGGTTTCTTTCGGACGGGTGAGTGGTGAAGGTCCCTGGGCCTTTCATATTGTTTATGAAAGTTTTTCTGCAGTACACTGGCTAGGGAAGCACTGCCCACCCCCACCCCCACCCTGTCCACTGCTGATCTGCAAGGCACATGCAGCCACAGCCATGATGTGGGCCGGCCCCTTCCTCTATGTTGGTCAACCAGTGAGTGCTTCAGCACGTTTGTGTGTTCCCTGCAGATGTCACAGGTTTGAGACAGCCTCATCCCTGGTTATTGGGTTCCGACCAGGGGCATGGCCCAGCCCAAACAGATCCCACCAGTCAGCTTTGGGCTGGGAGCTGCCAACTGATGCTGCCTCGGTTGTTGATTCAAGCCTGTCCTGCCCAACTCCAGAATGTCGTCTAGCCAGTCATCCCACTCTGGGGAATCCAGTTCCCATCACTCACCAAAGTCTGTGCAGCTTGACTCGCTGTTTCCACTCCCTGTTGCAGTGCCTTCTCCTGCCAAGGGTCTCGAGCTCACCAAAGCCCGCTCTCGGCAGGGCCTGACCTCAGCTCAATTGTGAGTCACCCGACTCTAACACATGCCCAGTATAACAACGGGAGCACACCCAGCTCCAGCCCTCTGTCCACACTTCTTTTTTTTTTTTTCTTTTTCTTTTTCTCAGTGTCTTCCTGGGTCATGAGAATTCCTCTCCTTTTGTCTGGTCTGCTCTATGCGGTTAGATTCTAGCATCTGAGTTGTTGTTTTCAGAGAGGTTCTCTATCATGCTACCTATCAATCAGCCATCTTGGATTCTCCCCAAATTCCTTTCTTCCAGCCTTGGCAGTCATGGTCCCTGTGCCGAGGACGTGATGAGCCATGTTGGTCCAGATGCCACCGCCTCTGTGTGACTTCCTGGGTCTCTCCTGGCAGGGGCTGAGCTGCTGCCTTTTCTTTTTCCAGCACCTGGTCACCCTAAGTGCCATTTGTGGTTGGACTGTAAATACTTCCGGGTGGACAGGGCCACCTCAGTGTATCCAGGGACCAGCTCTGTGACTGTCTTGTGTCTGGAACTTGGGGCACTTTGGGGAAAGCCTGGAGTCTGTGTGGTACTCCTCCAAGACATCACCTTCCATCCTTGGGGAACCTCAGGCCCATGCTGCCCTTGCCCGGGGGTGTGAGCAGGCAGGTGTTGGTCACAGCGGGCCTGCCTGCCGGGAAGTGGACCCAAGAGAGCACTTTCCCAGATGGTACAGACGCCGTACGTGCCTGTGCCTGTGAATGGCAGGGCCCGTGCTGGCATCATGTTTTCAATATCCCAGCTACCCACTGGAGCTGTCTGTGGCATATTTGTTGAGGACCCTTGGGGCACGGAACACTGGCTGGTCCTGGGGACCAGAAGGAAGCGGCAGCAGGAAACAGCAGCAGGCAGCCAAGCTTTGGAGCTGCCACATTGACCCAGGAGCTCCAGAGGCATCACCCTGGAGGCCATGGAGCCATCCACTTTGACCACCACCCTCAGCCTGCAGGAACTAAGGGGGCGGTGTCTCCCATCCTAGTCTTAAACACCCCCATCCAGGAGCCTCTCAAATTCCCACGGGAAGGAGCAAGCTGTCTGTCATCTCTACTTCCCAGACACCTGCTGTCCAGCCACACCGACTCGCTCAGCTTCCCAGCTACTTACTCCGCCTCAGCCCAGTCCTCTACCTGGGCATCCCCTTTGGCCCAGGTGCTCCCTCCCTTTCCACCTGGCAGATTCCAGCTCACCATTCCAGGGGCTGCTCATCCATTGCCTGCCTCGTGAGGCCCCAGCCTCCCTGTCCCCTCCTCCCCAGCTTCATCACCAGGGCTGTGACCATATTTGTATGTGGCTCCCTGCTGGACTATTAATCTTTACATATTAATTTTATTAATATCGACATTACAATTAATGATCACTTTAGTATTTATGTATGGCGTAGCATTGTAGAGTGGTAACATTAGCCATGGTTTACTGACTGCAGCCTCCTGCTGGGCCACTGTTAAGGACTTTAGATGAATGACCCCCATGGGCTCCCCATGACCCCCTAGGCAGTGGATTTTCTCCACTCCATAGCTGGCAGCCCAGGCCTTCTGTCCTCTGTACCAAGCGCAGCGCCCCACACCAAGGAGCCCCAGCAGACACTTGGCGCGTGAGCAAATGGATGAGTGAATGAGTAGTGTCGCCTCTTGCTGATTCCTCTCCTCTTGGCTCCCTGTCCCTCTCTTTGTCACCAAGGTTGGTGCACATGGCACTGACTTCCCCAGGCAGAATCCCCCAGTACCCCCCAAGCATCTTGAGCCACAATTAAGGAGATAATGCCCATGCTAATCACCTACACGAGTAAATTAGTCTTGTCAGGAGCCATTAAGGTGGGAGCACAGGATTCATTAGGATGGATCGGGCCCAGGCAGTGCCTGGCACCACTGCCATTTGGCGCTGATTAATTTCTCCGCAAACTCCATCAATGCCCAGCTGTTTTGTCTGGACCCAGAGAGAGCAATTTTCAGGTGGGTTGACCTGCATCAGCGGTCTCAGCAGATGAGGACCTGTGAGTCTGCACCCCGCTGAGCGGGTAGATGGGGGATGTGAGTGTGCTGTATGGGGAGCTGGCCCTCGGGGGTGGGACTTGGGGGTGCTGGGAGAGGTTTGGGCTTTTTCCAGGCTGTACTGGCACTGCTGTGGAAGAGGCCGTCCCCCCTCCCCAGGCCACTTCTCTCAGCTCCATAAAGGGAAGCAACTGGTCTTGGGAGGAGATGCAGAACCACAGGGTGAGGATGATTTTCTCTTCTCCAGATGGTCTTCAGTTTGATCCAGGGGGGAGGGGCTTGTGGCACCTGGGACAGTCCCTTTGGCAGGGGCTGATGGCAGAGCTGCAGGAACAACAGGGTCAGAGGGTCATGGATATGAAGAGCCTGGTGGGCCCTGCTGTAGCTGGGTATGCACTGTCTGCATGGCGTGGCCCTGCTCCTGACCACGGTACAGAGTGGGGTGGCCTGGGTATGAGAGGAGCGCAAGATACAGAAATCAGTATGGAGGAAAAGGCAGAGGGGGCTGAGGTGCAGGGGGTGGGGGTCCCCACCTGAGGGCCCCTCATAGCTGCTGTCTTAGTCAAACAATTGTACTTCATGGATAGAGAAAGCAAGGCCCACACTGCCTACGTGTGAATGCAGTTCTGCCTCAGTTTCTCTATATGCACAATAGGGATAATGATTCTGAGTTTGCCTCTGTGGGTTTGTGTGAACATTAAGGGAGCCAATTCCAAAGCACTTAGGACTGTCATTGGCTTGGAGCAGGCGCTTAACAAAGCAAGCTGTGATTTAAATCTACTGGCTTTTAAACTCCAGCAAACACAGTTTTAAAAGAAGCTGTAATGTATCAGATAGCTCCTTGGTTCCCCACTGGAGAAACTACCCCAGATGTCCATTCCATTGGAAGTCGGGGCGGGAGGCTCTCAGAACTGACAACAACTGAAAGACCCATTTTTAACAGCAGTTCCTCAGAGGAGTAATATCTAGACTATCTAAAGAATTCAAAAAAATTCGACCCCCATAATAAAAGGATCAATCAAAAAAAATGGGCAACTGAAATTAACAGACACTTCTCAAAAGAAGTATAAATACATAAAAATATTCCATATCTCTGGCCATTAGAGAAATGCAAATTAAAACAGCACTGAGATTCCATCTGACTCCAGAAAAAAATGAAACAATGACTGTCAAGAAATCAAATCGTAACAAATGGAGAAAAATGAACCCAGGGCCAGGGCCATAGTTCAGCAGCACAACCACCTGCCTCACAACCACAAAGTCCTGAATTTGATTCCTGGTAAGAAGAAGAAGAAGAACAAGGAGGAGGAGGAGGAGTAAGAGAAAAAAGAAAGTAAGAAAGTAAGACAGAAAGAAAGAAAGAAAGAAAGAAAGAAAGAAAGAAAGAAAGAAAGAAAAAAAGAAAGAAAAGAAAAGAAAAGAAAAGAAAAGAAAAGAACCTTTCTATATTGTTGGTGGAAATGTAACCTAGCATACCCACTGTGAAAATCAGTATGGAGCCGGGAGTGGCAGTGCATGGTTGTGATCCCAGCACTCAGGAGGTTGAGGCAGGAGGATCACAGTGAGGTTGAGGCCAGCCTAGGCTATGTAGTGAGACCCTGTCTCAGAAAAAGAAGAAGGAGAAGGAGAAGGAGAAAAAGAACAAAAGGAGAAGGAGGAAGAGAAGAAGGAGAATGAGAACAAGAACAAAAAGGAGAAGGAGAAGGAGAGGAGGAGGAGGAAGAGGAGGAGGAGAGGAAGGAAAGAAGGAAGGAAGGAAGGAAGGAAGGAAGGAAGGAAGGAAGGAAGGAAGGAAGGAAGAAAGGAAGGAAGGAAGGAAGGAAAATCAGTATGGAGAATCCTTAAAAAGCTAAAAATAGGAGTTCCATTTGACCCAGTTGTTCTCTTTGTGGGCATCTCCCTGAAAGAGTTAAAGACGTATCACAGTGATACATGTGTAACCATGTTTATAGCAGCACAATGCACAATAGCTAAACCTCAGAAGTGGCCTATATGTTCATCAACAGATGAATGGATAAAAAATGTGGCATTTATATGCAATGAAGTATTGTTCTGCCACAAAGAAGGAAAAACTTGAGTCATTTGTGGGGAAAAGGGTACATCGTGAGATCAGAATGTTGGGTGAAATAAAGCAGAAACACAGGCTTAAATATTTCATGGTTTCTCTTACATGAGAAACCCAAAATATAAATCAAGAGCAAAATAAAAGCAGGAAGATAGATCTTTTACAAAAGAGGAGGGGACCGTGAGATGGAGGGAGGGGTGTGGGAAGGGAGAGGAAAGGGGTGAGGATAAGAATTAGGTGTGTTATGTAGATTATCAGCTTCCCACTGAGTGTAATCAGTGTACTGCAAGTGTGCACTTAGCCCCAAACAAACAACCCCCCCCTCCAGGACCCAGCCTGGACAAGGGCCAGACAGTTTGGTCACCACTATCACCACAAATGAATTCCACCACTCCCGGCCCACACTTCAGTGTCCGGTTGCCCATGGCTGGGACACGTGCCTGTGTTCAGGCTGCTGCAGGTGAGACTCAGTGGACATCCGCCCCACCCAGCTTCACCAAGAGGAGGGGCCCCAACAGCAGGAGGGGAGTCAAGATGCAGACTCCCCCATAGACACACAGGGCCACCGATGCACTTGGCATGTGGGCCCAGGGTGCAGGTGCCACAACTGTGACAAATACGCCACTTTTAAAATTGAAAAATAATTTTTCATTCTCCCAAGATCATGTCAGGGGTCCCTCATGGACCCTCCCCACACTTAAGGGAACACTGATCTAGAATTTTATGTTTACATTGAAGACTTTGTTCATTTTGAAATAATTTTAGACTTACAGAAAGGTCATAAGAACAGTAGGAGGAGTGCCCTTCACCTAGACGGTCTTGATATCAACGTCTTCCCCAGTTATGGAGCCAGGAAAATAGTATTGACATGAGGCTGGCCTTGATACTTTATTCAAATCTCACCAGCTTTCCTGGTGATGTCCTTTTTCTATAGGTTAAGGGGATTTTTTGGGTTGTTTTTTACCCCTGAATTGTTTGGGCCGATGTAATCTTCCTCAGAAGATCACATTACATATTTGCATCTGTAGACACACCGGCTCATTGATTCATTCTGCAAATACTTCACTGAGTATCTTCTGTGTGTCAGGCAGAACAGGGTGCAAGGGTGGAGTAAGACAGACAGTTCCTGCCCTAACGGAGTGACCTTGTAGTGAGAGAGACAGAGATGGCAACATAGAAGGAGATGTGCAAACAGTGAATGGCAGTAAATGCCAGGGAAGAGGACTCGTGCCCTGTGGAAATGAGGGCCTGAAACCCTGCATCTCTGACTCTGCTTTTACCCTGAAGGATCCATGGAGGGCCTGTGACAAACCCCTAGCGTGTCAGGTAGGACAATTTGATGACCACTGTTTTGGCCAAACAGTTCCACTTTATAGGTAGAAAAACTGAGGCCCAAGGTTGGGGAGCCTGCTCAGGGTCCCCAGTGAGTTACTTCTGCGTTCCTGCCTAGAGCCAGCTCTGACGTCACAGGCCAAGCCAGTGTAGACAAAATGCATGGGCATTGCCCACGGGTCCACGTGGCACATCGGCCCTGGGAAAGAGGAGCAGCCTCTGGGTGGGGGTCTTTGAACTTGAGACTTGGAGTTTGGAGGGAGGGGCCAGGAGCCTCAGCGCCATAAAGTCTGGGGTAGAGCGTGTAAGGAGGGAAGGCAGGGCCACCCCGGACCCCCCACCACCACCCCCTGGGGCTGTCAGCAGGGGAGCCCTGGGGCTTGGTGCCTTGTGGAGGATTTTCTCTTCCATGTCCTTTCCTCTTCCTCTCTCTCCAGGGCAGCCCTCCACAGGGGTGGGTACCAGGTAGGGCAGGGGTTTTGGAGGCAGCCATAATCACGCTGATAAGGACCAGGTGGCACCTGCTGTGTGGGCAAGCTGTGAGCAGCATGCACCAAACACCTGTGTCTCGCTGTGCAGGAGGGGGGGTGGGGATGGGAAGGGCCTGCGCGTCCCAGATAACCAGGAAAGTGACACCCGTCTTTAATGACACACTTACTCTGTATGTAGCATACACATTACTTCACTGGCTCTTCATAGCAAACCAAGTGATAGGTGTTAAAAACCTTTTTGCAGATGAGGAAGCAGAGATTCGGAGAGGTTAAGAAGGTTGCACGGAGCCACACAGCTTATATAGGATGCAAATTGGACTTAAATCCAGAACCGCCTGTGCACTTTATCACAGCTTTAGGATTCTATATGTGGATCTTTGCTCTTAATGAGTTCCAGTCCGGGGAGTAGAAGGACCCCTAGGAAATGATCAGCCCACCATGAACAAGTGGCAGGGGCGAGCTACAGAGAGCCACTATTGCCCTGGGGAGGAGGGATTTGTTCTGGGCACAGGGATGAAAAGGTATGACAGGAAGGTGGCCCTGGGTGGTTAGGCTGACCAGCTGAAGGCCAGGGGAGAATGGGCTGGCCAACAGCAGGCAAGTCATTCGGGTTGTATCTCGGATGGCCAGGTTGGGCTCGCACCTTGCTAGCCAGGTTGCCCGTGTGATCTGGCTTAGCCTTGTAGGAAGGCTGGTGTCTGTTTTGTCCTCATTTCCAGTTACATTGTCAAGGAGACAGGGGATGCCCAGGGTCCACAGGGGTAGGCAGTAGAGCTGGGACTTGATTCCCCATGGACCATCTTCTCTGCACCTCTGCAGCCTGCCAGGACTGGTGGTCACCCAGGAATGAGGCTCAGGACTGAGTGTCCATCCTGGAGAAATGCTGGATTAAGGGCTGATCTCCAGGGAGCAGATTTGGCCAGCACAAAATTCAGTCTCAGAGAAGAGACCCGGGACTCTGGCTCTGCCCCCTTAGCTGTGTGTTTGAAGATGTTTAGGGGCCTCTCTTTTGGGTCATTCAAAGATGCATGTTCTCCCTGGATGCACCATGTAGTTGGCTGCAGAGTGACTTTTTAGGCCAAAATGTGTAAATACTCGGATCACCTGCTCCTGGATCCATGGTCTTTTCCAGGAACCAGTGGCGCAGGCACCCTGGGGTGGGGGCTGGCGGGGCTGGCAGATGAGCCTGGCTCAGCTGCGCCCGCGGCGAGGATGTGCTGAGCTTGCAGCCGGCAGGGAACACTTGGGCTCTCTGGGAGCAGCTGAAGGTGTAATTTACGGGATCTGAAACCCCTCCAGCTGGCTGGGATGACAGCAGCAGGCAGAGCCGACTTTGAACTTGTCATCACTCCCTGACCACACTGTTCTTTACACATCTCAGGGGACCAGTGAGCTGGTCTGTCCAACTCTGGCTAAGGCTGCAGTAGGAGATCAGGTTGTTTCACTGGTCCTTGACCAAGAAAGGACAGGAAAGCTGTCCTTTGAGGCAAGGACCTTCCTGGAGGACCCCTCATCTGGGCATCTCCCCTTCTTCCTCTGCCCCATCTGGGGACAGTGCACTGAGCAGTGGGAGGGGAGGCACAAGGCCTGAATTCCAGTCCCACCACTGTGATTTATTAGCTGTGTGACCACAGGCCAGTCCCTTAGCCCCTCTGAGTCTCGTTTCCCTCCTCTGGGAATACAGATAATGGTGCTTGTCCAGCCAACCTCACTGGTCGCTTAGGAAGAAGCTTTGAAAATGAAAATGCTGTACAAATAACGGATGTTGTTGCTTTCTTGAGCAACTGGTCTTTTAGTGCCTCTTCTTCCAGAAACCCTTCCCTCGCATCTTCTACAAATGTGGATTCTTTCACGGCTATTTCACCTTTCTCTGCCTCAGTTTACTCAGTTGTGAGGTAGTGATATAATGACTCTGGTGTTTCCTTTTTGGATTGTGGAAAGGCTGAAATGAACAAATGAAAGCGAGGCCTTTAGAAGGTGTCTGGCACACAGTAAGCTGATAGATATTAATGAACTGTCACATTTTGTTGTTGGTGGTGTTGACTGTTCTTTTCCCGGCTCACTAGGTGGACACATATTTGCTGTGGCTTCCTGTGTTTCTCTTCCAAGGCCTGTTTTCCCTCTCCCAGGGGAAGAGGCTCCCCGAGGTCCCTGGTTCCACCTCCCAGCCAGAGTAGGAGTCCCCTCAGCAGAGCTGCCTACAAGTGCCCCTGCAGTGGAGGGAGCTCTGTGCGTCACCAGGTAGTGAGTGACACCGCCTGCTGCCCCCTGAAGCCTACTCTTCCCCGAAGCTCCCAAGAAGCAGCTGTCCCTCTTCCTGTGGTGGCTGCCCCTGCATCCCTTCTATAGCTCCAGAGGTCCCAGTCTTTGCCACCAGCTCTAGTTCTAAGGACAGACTCCACCTGCCTTCCTGCTCCTGGTCACCCTACTGTGTGCCAGGTGCTGCGCTAAAGACTTCCCGTTCCCCTTGCTGGTGCCAGGCTTGCAACACTTGGGGAGGTAGATATGGGGCTCATTTTCCAGATCTGGAAATTGAGGGTGAGAGAAGCTGTCTCCTGACCAAGGGCTGACAGTTGTTAAATGGCTGAGCTGGATTCAAGTTCTGGTCTCTGTCGCTCCATGACCAGCCCAAAGAGCCTGTTCCCAGGCTCTTTGGCATAGACTCTGGGGTCCTTATCACTCCTTAGTCTGGCCTCTCTTCTGCTTCCTCATGAGGCTTGATGCCATAGTGGACTGAGAGGGTGAGAGTCATGAGCTTTGGTCACCTCTGTCCTGGCCCTGCATGGATGGAGGGATGTGCTTGGGGTCACAATGCTGCCTGGGCAGGGGGCTCCTTCCCCAGGCTCTCAGGGGAGCAGGACTGTGCACAGTGGGGTCTGAGCTCCTCGCAGGATTGATTCAACCTTTGAAAGGATAATTCAAGATGAATATGCTGTGTCTGACCGACAGGCCGCGAGATGGAGGGATTATTGAATGTAGGGCCTGCTCCACCGCATCGGTTGCTTTATGAGCTCTCTAGAGAAACCCTATGTTGCAGGGAACTCAGGCCTGACGGGCACAGAGGCGTGTGTGTCCCACAGCAACCCACCAGGGCCAGGAAGTGGCTTCCGCCTGGTTTAGTGCAACTGTTGTTCCACCCCCACTCACTCTGGCCTCACTTTTTACTCTGTGCTGCCCCAGAGTGTGGGGGAACAGTGGAGTCCAGCTGTGTGTCCATGATGCGTCCCTCTGGCCGCAGGCTACCTTGGACAGCCCAGGTGGAGAGGAGGTAGGCAGGCCTGAACCTCCAGTGACTTCTCTGATTTCCGACACCTGTCACCCCCACAGGTGGCACAGCCTCGGTACCGTGGGGGCACCTCTTTTGCAGATTGATAGGAGATCAGAATGCATGCAACACACAGGGACTCGGTACACTATGGGGGAGGTGACCCAAGGGCATGTGGCCAGGGCAGCAAAGGCCTCAACTCACCCCGATCCCTAGACTAGTTTTCCTCATCTGTCACAGCTGGTGCCACCCCTGCAGCCTTCTGGATTCTGGGAACAGACAAGACTGAGGCCCCTATGAAGACCATGCCCTAAGGCCCTGTTAGGTGAGATGCCTGGGATGAGCAGCAGGTGACAGCAAGCAGGACGGCCTTCCTTACTGGGGGTCCCTGGCAGCCAGGTGGAGGTTGAGGCACTTGGAGGCCCAGCCCTGTGCGTAGTGACTGAGTGACTGTCGTGGCCCAGGAACACATTCATCCTGGCTGCACAGCCTTGGGCCGGAAGCCAACTCTGAGCATGAGATGCTGTGAAGGGGGAGACGGGGAGACAGAGGAAGGTCAGTGGGGGACAGGAGAACATCGGTGACAGGGCTTCTTCACAGCAGGAATCTACTGGGGAAACATTGCAGTGATAGTATCAGCCCCTCCCCTCTGACACAGTCCCAGTGTCACCGTCAGCCCTAGTACACCTCCGTGTCCTGCCTCATCCCAGGACAGAGTGATTGGCGGCCGTTGCCGAAAGCTGCTCACAGCCCCTGACCGTGTTTGCTACTCCGCTGATCCCATCGTCAGGTGAGGAAAAGGCCGGGACTCACCCAGAGCCAGAATCCAGGTGGGAACCCAGCTGTCCGACCTCTGGGACGTGGACACCCTTCCTGTTGTGCGCTCCTGAGAGGGCTGCCTCAGTTTCCTGGACCTGTGCACCTGTCCATCCTTTGGGTTCCTGCTCGGGAAGTCACCTGTGTTCCCTGCATCTCAGCCAGAGCTTGCCAGGTTGACAGATGTGTGTCTTAAGAGGGGTGACAGGGGAGGGGACTCCGAGGGGCCCAGCTGCCACTAGCCCCAGCCCCGCCCGAGTGTTTACAGAGTGGCTGCGCAGCAGTGGACGTAATTACTCCTGATGGCCTTCATTAAAAGCTCTGGAGCAATTTACAGTCAATTAAAGAGAAAGAAGCTGCTTCCCTGTTCAGTAGGCACTCGGCCCCCACCTGCCTCGGAGAGGGGGTGTCCTGCCGAAGCTATAGACCACATGGGCTCGGGACTGTCTGGGAAGAGGGGTGATGCTTTGGATACCCATGAGCTGCTGCCTTCAGCCAACACCAAAGCCATGGGCCACGGCTCTTGGCTGCACACCCCGGACAGTGCATGTGGCTCCGTGCTATGGGGGACAGTGCCCTGCACCCCAAGTACCTCACTATGCAGAGTCCTTGCTCTGGCAATTACTTTGCTCTCAGAGCCTCAGTTTTCTGATCTATAAAGTAGGATGCGTTTGCAGAGCTCTTGTGTTTGGTGACATGGTGTGGTGTGCTCCGTGGTGAGGGTCAGGGATGGTTCCTGTTCTACCTGGATGCCCCACCTGAACAGGTGCCTTCTAACAGCAGAAGGCCCTTCCAATGTCCCTAGTCCCAGGTCCTCCTGATCCTGGCCCAGTCCCTCCCATCCTCTGAACACAAGGGACCAGGAGACCTCTAGGGGAGCAGTGTTCTGGCTTGGGATCCCAGGATAAATGACCTCTTTTTGGCCCCAAGTTCAACCGAGGACAATTAACCTGTTTTCCAGCCTCATTTTCCCATCTAAAGTGGAAATAGATTCACCGGATGCTGTGTGGGAGAATGGGTGTTTCTGCAGCTAAGATGACTGCTTTAATTTGCTAGATACCTGTCAGTCAGAAAATGGGCACTGCCTTTGAGTCCCCTAAATATAAAGATCTGAGTCTATTTGGGAAATGGCACTAAAGAGGCCAGGTTCTGAAGTTAGACCAGGGGTCACATCAAGAAGACAGGCTGCTCTGAGCCCCAAGGGGGCACATCCCTGCTGCAGCCTAGTGCCCACCTTTCTGGAGATGACATTCGTGCCCCACATAGAGCCTGGCACACCGTCAGGTTGGTAAATCCCAGCCTACCCTCACCACCTGGCAAGAAGGGACAGCTGTTCCTTTCCAGTAATATCCTGCCCAGTTCTCTGCTCACTAGAAGCACAATGGGGAGTGGGGACAGGGCCACCCACTTTGCCCCAGCCATTCCTCCAAGTGTGTGAGGGCTCCCTGGACTCCCGGGTCCCTGGAGTTTAGAGAGATGGAGTAACTGGGAGCTGACCGGAGGGTGGAAGAAGTTTCTCTTACTGCTGTCTCTCCAACCAGCATTCCCTCTTCTGTGAATTAGGATATTGACTCTCTTGTCACCAAGCTTCAATAGGTGAGAAGATCCCAGGGGGTCCGAGAGCCACAGTTGGAGGTTCAGAGCATCTTCATGTTAGGACTGGCTTGTTTTGCCTGAAGGGAAGAGTTCTGTGTTCTCTGTCTCTCCTTTGATTAGGGCAGTGTCCTGCCAGCCACAGATCAAAGCTGCGGCCCTCCAAGCTTTACAACTGAGGAAGTTGTAAATGTTGTCCATTAACCTATCTTTGGAGCCCTCATTAGAATATTTTTTTAAAGCAACATGCAGAGTACTTACTCTGTGTTAGTAACTGCTGTGTGCTCTTTTAATCCTAACACAGCCCTGTGAAGGTGCTGAAGGCTTAGTATCCCTTCTCCAAAATGCTGGGACGAGAAATGTTTCTGATTTTGGAATTTTTTAGATGTTGGAATATTTGCACAGAATTTACTGGTTGAACATACTTAATCTGAAAATCTGAATCATCATTTTGGGTTTTCAGTTCAGGGATAGTTAATGGCATTGTGATTATTCCCATTTTATAGATGAGGAAACTGAGGCAAACAGATTTAAATGATTTGCTTGAGATCACTCAGCAGGTGAATGGAGGAGGTGCTGGGATTTGAACTTAGGCACCCGTCCTCTTAACCAGTGTATTCTGCTGCCTCCCAACACCAGCAAGAAGAGTAGCTGCTGTCTGCTGAGCACCTACAAGGTGCTTTGTGTACACTATTTCATCAGATCTTTCTAGTAACCCATCAGGTAGGTATTTCTGTCTCTATGTGGCAGATGAGTAACCTGAAGGCCAGAGGAGCCATGAACTAGCTGGTGATCACAAACTAATGAACAGTGAAGTCAAGACTGAATTCACATCTTCTTCCTCCTGTCCTCACTGTGTCCTGTCAAGTTATTATTCTGAGCTGTCATTTATAGAGGGCCAGCTATATGCCAAGACTTTATATGTGCTGTCTCATTCAGTCCTCACTGTGACCTAGGGCCAGGGCATTATGGTCTGCTTCTGTATTGTTCTGTGTGAGATACTTCAGCACATGGGGAGAAAACAGAGTGTGGTCGGGTGGTGTGTCAACTTTCCAATACTGTAACAAACACCCTAGATAACCAACTTAGAAAGAAAAAAGGTTCACTTTGGCTCACAGTTCTGGAGATTTCAGTCCATGGTCACTGGACTGCACATCGTGATGGGAATGTATGGTAGAGCAAAATCACTTACTCGTGCCTGGGAAGTGACGGGGAAGAGGGAGGGGCTGGGGTCCCAATATCCCCTTTAAAGTGTGACCCCGGTGACCTTGGACCTCCCATTAGCCCCCACCTCTTAAAGTTTCCAGGAACTCCTACCCATGCCATGGGATGGGATCAAGCCCCAAACATACAGGCTTTGGGGGGAACATTCCAGATGCAAAGGATGCTAATAGCTACATGTGGTTATTTAAAAAGCAGATTAATTATAATTAAATTTAAAATGTAAAATTCACTTTGTCATTTCCACTGGCCATATTTCAAATGCTCAGTGGCCACTAGCAACCAGGGGCAGCACAGACAAAAAAACATTTCCATCACTACCATATGGATGCTTGGGCGTAGAGAATCTGTTTTCCAAGTGAGAAGCCAAGGCTCTCCAACCTGACCGGAGCAGCCCAGATGGGTGCAGACAGCCCCTGAGGTAACACCTGGCCCTGACCCCTGTTCTCCTGCCAGGCTGTCATCCCCTGACCCTGAGGACAAACAATGTTTTTCCCAGTAGCTACTGAGGCATTTGAAGTATGAGGTGGCAGCGAGAGCAACCCAAGGTTGAGAGACTGGAGTAGCCTGGGCAGTGGAAGCAGGGCCTGGAGCCTTCAAGTGTCACCCAGCTCTGACCCCCACTCAGGCAGCTCCACTTGGCCCGTGGGCGATGTGCCCACCCATCAGCCAGAGGCAGTCCTCCCCGGGATGCATTTTTACAGCTGTTTACCTGACGTGGTTCCATCCAGGAATGAAATAACTCTCCCCATGGCCACTATGAATTCTTTGCTTTCCTGGGAAAAAAACAGCCCCTATGATTGGAACATTGTCTGCAGTCTTGTCAGGTAGCTAGCGGAGAGTGACAGGTGAGAGAAAGCGAGCGGCAGAAAGCCATTACCCTCGTACTTCAGTGGAGTTGGGAAAATAGTCATAAATTAGTGCCGGGTGCTGAACGAGGGGAGAGGGAAAAAACCACAAGAAAGAAAACACCTCCTCCCTAGGAAGTCGTAATTTTCCTCCTGAGAATGGGAGGAGTGGGTCTTGCTCGCTGGTTGGTGGGGGCAGCCACACCCCAGAGTCAGAGTCTGAGCCTCCGGGCAGGACAGTGGTGGGGATCCAGGGGGCTATGTGCCATCCCCCTCCTCCAGGGCCCTCCCGCCACGGAGCCTGGCTGTGCATGTGTATACTGATGTGACTGCAGGTGACACTTCTGTGTCTGCATGGGGTGTCAGTGTGTGACTTCGCTTTCATCCCATTTCTGCTGCTTCTATACATTTGTAGTGATCCATGTGGAACATAGGCCATGGACCAGGTAGTGTGATCCATGTGTGCAAGTGTGTGCACATGCGTGTGTATGTGCCCCCAAAGAGCTGCAGATGGCCCTTGGAGGCTGCTGTTTATGGCAGGCTGGAATCAGGAGGAGCAAAAGACACCCTAGTGCCCTGGGGGACATGCAGGCTCCATTCGGCATTATCACTTAAGGCCCTGGCTCCGGTTTGTCCATGGAGGACAGGAGAGAGGTGTGAGCATGGGGCACTGGGCCGAGCCCAGAATGGAGAGCAGAGGGTAGCTGGGTCCAGCTGCTGAGAGCATGCGCCTAAATTCAGTGTTAAGTGTGTGAAACTAATGTGGTCGTGAGCAAGAGCAGCATGTGAGTGAACAAGGTGGTTCTCAGGCTTCTACTTCCAGATTATTTGCGAGACTCTCTAACAGAATTGCTGGGCCCCATCCCCTCATTCTGATTCTGCAGGCATGTGAGGCGGGGCCCAGGAGTCTGCATTTCTGACAAGCTTCCGGTGACATTCATGCTGCTGATCAGGTTATCCCACTTTGAAGACCAGCGATGCACACTTTGATGGACTGCAGGATACTAGCCTGTGTGGCTGGGCAGGGAGGTGGTGCATGTAGCAGTTAAGAGCAGAGGTTGACAACATGGGGGTCTCCCACCTAGCAGCTGTGTGCCTTCAGGCCAGGCTCTTAACTTCTCTGTGCTTGAGCATCTTCACTCATGGAGGGGATGAGGAATGGCTATTGCAAAGTGGTGGTGTGTGGAGAAAGCTGACAATGCCTGGCACCCAGACAGCATATTGTCAGGGCTGCCATAATTACCCTTTGCAGATGAGCAAACTGAGGGTATGTAGCATCACAAGGTCACACTGCAAGTTATGGAGGAGGGGGAAAGAGGACCCTGGCCAGTACCTGTAGCCCTCCTTCCCCTGCCCTGTCCCAATCAGTTGCTCTTTACCTGGGTCCCTTGGTTCCAGATGCCTCTTCTGTCCTGTCCCAGCCTTCCTTCATGGTGGCAGTCTGTGTGTGTTGTGTATGTACCTTTACTTCTTCCCTCTGAGGAATGGGGTGAAACGAACCCTGACAGGCCAGCTCTGACTGCAGCCCTGTGCTCCCTACTGTCCACCTGCTGCCCACCCCTGTCCACCATCTCCAGCTCCTCCAGCTCTGCCACTGAAGCTTCTGGGGCTGCCTCCTCCTCCAGCTGCATCACATTGAAGCCAAACTTGGAACTCGCTTAGGGCAGCCTGGGAAATGAGTACACATGTGTACACATGGGGATGCATATGTGTCCAGACACCCACATACTTTGCACATAAGGCATTCACATCTGAAACATACTTGTGCATACAATGCACATACATAGTTATGCACTCATGCACACACTGTCATACATTCATGTGTGTACACAGTCATGCATTCATACATGTACACACACACACACACACACAGTACTATGGGTCAGAATCCCAGCCTCCTGGAAGAAGAAGCTGCTATAAGTGACCAGTTAGTAGTGTACTGTCATCTCTGCCTGAGCCATGGAACGTGCCCTCCTACCCATGGAAGCTTCTATGGGGCAGACAGGCCTTTCCTCAGGGCAGGTCTAGTTGGCAAGTGCAGAGCTCCTTGGCCCAGAAGTGCCAGGGGCAGGTAGAAAACTGAATCACAGGGCAGAGTCCTAGACTCCCACTCACCATATTGGGATGGTCCTGAATCTAGGAACCAGGGGCAGGTTCTTCAGCTCAGTGACATGCACCTTGGCCATTCATTCCCCAGGGACACAGAATCCCAGGGGAACCCCGTGGTCTTTCAGCAAGCACTATCAGTATTTCATGTGCCTTCTGCTCTGTTCCACAGTTTCCTAAGGCCCTACAGGATGTTGGGGTAGCTAAGCAGGTGCATGGTTCTGCCTGCCAGGAATTCGTGTTGGACGATAGGGTCATACTTCTTGTTCATCAAACTGCCTAGGCTGGACCTGAGTGCAGTGGGGACAAGCCAGGAGGGCTGGGAAGGGAGGTGGGCACTACTCTTAAACCAGTATCAAATTTCTACATCAATATCTCCAAGAGGGATGTGCTGGGATCAGGGTCCTCCTTCTAAGCTGGTGGACTCTTGCCAAGCAGTACAGAAGTGCATGGCATGGGCCCTTGCATTAGCACTGTGCAGGCCAGGCCTCCTGCAGAAAGTGGGAATTAAGCTGGGTCCCAATGGCTGCTGGGCAGAACCTTGCCTGGTGGAAGAGGACCAGCCAGACTCAGAGGCAGGGGCTGAGGCCCTCTACCCTCCCCTGCAGAGATCCAGGCTCCAGTCTGTGTCACCCCATTTCACACTTAGCACCTTGGGTTCAGTTACTTGTCCCGAATCTGCCCTCTCACTCCCAGAAGGGGCTGTCCTCAAGAGAGGCACCATGACTCTGTCATCTTATGGCCCCCACTCCCAGCTCGGGCAGACCCAGTTACTAACTTCTGCTGTGTCTTTTTGTCTTTTCTCTCCTTTGCTACTTCTCTCCTCTGCCACTGTTTTCTCCTCCACCCACTGCCTTCACCTTCCTTGGGTCCTGTCCCCCTGCCCCCAGGACTCCTGGGCAATCCTTTTGGTAGCATCAGGGAAGGAGCGCACTGTTGCTGGATGGGTTCCCTGGCCTCCTACAAAGTCCCCTGAGCTTCATCAGTCAGGTCCCACACCCTTCATCTAACAACATCCTGAGCAGAGATCTCTTCTCAGCATGAAGGGAGCTTTAAACTTGCTAATATTTAAAGGAATTTCCACCTATGCAGCGCTGTGGTCAACCACCTGCACAAAGAGACTCAAACAGGCCTGGACTTCAGGAACCAAGAGTTTATCGTGGCATCCAAAATCAAATGACAGCTATGCAGAGACATTTGGAGGGGGCTCCTCCAGAGTGACCATCATGATAATGGACTGTCACTGAGCACTTAGGGCCTTGGCGGCGAACCTATGACACTTGTGCCCCAGTGGGCTGCTTGTTATTGAAGGCTCTAAAAGGTTCACCGTCACTGACCTTGTAGGTGGTGCTCTGCGTGTGACCCACTGACCCTCACTATTTTCTCTGTACAACCAGGGACACCAGAGCAGAGTGACCACGCATGATGGCCCAGCTAGGATCCCGGGGGATAAAGCAGAGTGGCCTATGCTCCCACCCCCCAGACTCTACCTCACAATTGGAATCATAAATCAGCAGGACCCTTTCCAGATTCCCACCTTCCCAGGGCTCTCCCTTCTGAGTTAGACCAAATCCCAGTCTGCTCCATGCAGAGCTCCTTGGCCCAGCCTCTGCCCACTTCTGACTTATCTCCTACCTCCCTCCTCCTCTTCACTGTGCATCAGCAACGAGATCTGCCTTTAGTGTGAGCCAAGAATATTTGTGCCCCCAGGGCCTTTGCACTCGCTCTTCCTTCTGCTCAGAACTCAAACATACCTTGAGTGTTTGTGCACAGTTTGCTCCCACACCCGCATATAGGTAACTCAAAGAGGGCGAGGGCTTCACCTTTTCTATGCAGTGTCCCTGATACCTCACTGAGGGCCTGGTACTCAATAAATAGTTATTGAATGAGTGAATGAACATCAGGATGGAAGATGTTGAGTTTGGTGGACAAGTGGCAGCCGTGAGGGTATACTGGGGTGGGGAAATTCAGCAAAGTCAAAGAGCAGTCTTGTGTGTCTAGGGAAGAGAGAGAAAGCTCATTTTGTTGGAGAAGGAGGTTTGTAAAGTGGATCATGGCAGAAAAGACAGGGTCCCAGTGTGACGCCTGAAGACAGATCTTAAACACTTGGACTTGAATGTAGGTAACGGTGAGCCGTGGTGGGTGCTTGACCTTGTACAGATGGGTTTTGGAGCAGGAGTCACTGCTGGTGTCTGCTCCGCTGGTGTCGCTCCTGAGCTCAGAATCCTTCATTGGTTCTCGCTGCCCAAATATTTTCCCAAGCTCCTTAGCCTACCAGTCTGGGCCATCTGGGGCTGGATCCACAACCCCTTGTCATGGGGTTGGATACCTGTGTAGATACTCAGTTCCCTAAAAGACCTGCTGTTGCTGTACCCACACTTCCTTGGGGAGCCGTGCTGTTTGTGAGGCATGGTGGACTGCTCTTGCCCTGTGCTCTGCAGTCCTGTCTTCTGCCCACCTTGTCCCTGTTGGGTGCTCCTGCATAAAACCTTCCTTCCCTGCTGGAAGTGGCCTGTCCCTCTGGCTCCTGGGGATCCTCTATTGGTTCAATTCCCACACCTTCCCTTGGTTTGTGCTGATTTTTTCCATCTTAATTTGAAACTGGGTCCCCCTGACTGAGCTCCAGGTGCTGTCCCCATGCCCTACAATCACTGAGGGTAGAAAGCAGGAGGAGGCCTCACCTCCCAGGAAGCCTTCTGCCCACAGCACCCAGCCTCCCCTCATACTGGACTCTTGGGGTGTCTTTCTCCTAGGTTCCTTCTTTGTGGATCTTGAGAGACGACTGCCAGCATTCTTGTCCCCCAAGACCCATGTCCCATCCATACTAAACTGCAACTCTCCCTCACTGACTTCCCAATGCTCTTTCCATCCAAGCTGATTTAAAAACAGTACTCTTTCTATGGTGGTGTTGAAGTGTAATTGCCTTGGGACAGGCTGTGTGGTTTCAAGTGTGTAATGCATGTGTTTTGACATTCATATATATCCATGAAACCATTACCCCAACAGGGACAGGGAACATGTTCATCACCCCCACTCCCAGGTTCCCTTTGTCTCCTTCCTTGTCCCCTCCCTTGTCCCTCATCCCCAAGTGACCCCTGGTCTGTTCTCTGTCACTATGGATTACCGTACCTCTTCTGGAAGCCCGTGTAGGGAGAGTCACCGGTATGTACCCTCCTTGTCTGTCTACCTTCATCCAGCATAGCTGCTCTGAGGTCCATTCACGTTGTTGGATGTGTCGACAGTCCATTCCTTTTGTTTTTGAGTTGCAGTTCATTGTAAAGACCATTCACTCCACCATTTGCCTGGTGCTAGGCAAATGGGGTAGTTTTCAGTTCTAGGGCTCAGCCAGGTGAGCTGCCGGGAGCACTTGTGCACTTCATGCCCTCTTGTTTCTCTTGGGGAAATATGCAGGGTGAAGAATAAAGAATTCCATGGATATGTTTAACTTTTTAGGAATCTGCCAAACCCTCTGCCAAAGTGTCACCGCTTTGTTTTCCCACCAGTAGTATATAGAATCCCAGTCTTATCACCTGGAAGGTCTTTTTTTTAGTAGATGTAACATAAAATTACCACTTTAACCAACTTTAGGTGCGCGTGTAGTGACATTAAGTACAGTCACAGTGTTACACAATTCTCACCACTACCTGTTTCTAGAACATTTCTATCATCCCAAACGGACACACTGGGCCCCCTTCTTCATTCTAAAAGATGTGTGTAGCAGCATCTCAGTATGATTTTAATTTTCGTCTCCCTAATGATTCATGAGATTAAGCATCTTTTCATATGTAAATTTCATATATAAATTTACTTGCCATGTGTATGTCTACTTTGGTGAAGTGGCTCTTCAAATCATTTTTTAAAAATGAGTGGTTGATTTTTTATGACTGAGCTTTGATGGTTCTTTATAGATGGATAAAAGATTTCTGCAGTGAGTCCTTTAACATATCTATGATTTATAAATATCTTCTCCCAGTCTGTCTTCTCATCCTTTTAGTAATGTCCCTGGACCACTCGGCTTTCCTGTGCTGGAACAAAATACCTGACACCCACAAAGATTGACTTTGGTTTACAGTTTCAGGGGCTTCTGTTCACGATTGGCTGCTCCAAAGTGGGAACATCATGGCGGAAGGGCATGGTAGAGGAAGGCGGCTCAGCTCATGGCTTCCGGGGGAATAGAGAGTAGAAAAGAAACCAGAGAGGAGGACCAGGCAGAGTCCTCAAGGTCCTGCCCGCATGACTCAGGCCCTCCGTCTAGGCCCCTCATCCCAGTAGGTGTGTTAACACATTGATGCAGCAGTGTCCTCACAGTCTAGTCTCCGCTCTTAGTCCAGGCAAGTTGACAATCTAGATTGACCAGCACAGTCCCAAAGAGCAGTTTTCATTTTATGGATCACATAGCCAGACTTCCTGACTGGCTGATCTATACTCATTCACTCTTGACCTTGGCCCTGACCCCACCTCACAGCTGGCCCAGTGCACACCAAGGCCAGCCAATGAACCTTACCAGGCCTGGCCCAGTCGGTACCTGACACAGCTGGTCTCCCAGGTCTCTGCCCTTTCACCCTGCAGACTATGAGGACCTGGGGCACTGGTCCCGAGAGCTCTTCTGTCCCTTTCTTACTCTGAGAGCTCTCTGGGCCTCCTCAGCTGTAGTGCTTCTGGAACAGGAACATGCCCTCTACCCACTTCACATGCTACCCATGGGGGCCCCCCTTGCATTGGTCCTGTGATACCAGATCAGTGTCCCCAGCCCAACCTCTCCATGGGCCCCAGGTACTAGGGAGGCGCCTCCATCCCACGTGTTTCCACGCGAATGAACTCCTCCTGGAGCCCCCTCTTCTCCCAGCCACGCTTTGCCACTTTCTCCCCATCACAGAGCCTGGTCCCTGCAGTGCTTGTGGTGCCTGCGGCCCAACCTGCCCATCCTCGGGTCCCTTTCCTCTTTCTTTTCCTTCATGTGTCTCAAGAGCTCTCTCCTGGAAGCCTTCCTGAGTTCCTTCCTCTGCTCTCTGCTTTCCTGTTGTGTAACACACGCGGGCACCTCCCATGTGGCCTGGCAGTCATCATGTTTGTTTCCACCCATGGACACTCATTGCTTTGATGGTCCATGGAGCTCCTACATCATATTTATCCTCCATAAGCACAGATGTGCCTGGAATGGATTGACTTTCGTTCTTGGTGGAGGATTGGATTCTTGGGGCTGGACCCTGGGCCAGCCCTGCACTTGTTTGCCTTGGATCCACTCTTGACCTTCTGCAGCCCAGCTCTGGCTGCCTTTCTCTCCCAGACTCACGGCTCAGCTGGCTTCCATCTGCATTGAGCCAACAGAGGCGTGGAGGAGAAGAGTGGCCGGGACATGCCTCTGGTCATTCTCCTCGGTGGCAGCTCCACACTCTGTCTTGCTTGGTTCCTGGTAACACCAGTTTGACTCATGTCCTTTCTGCCGCCCATCTCTGGTCCCACACCACCCCCTGGGTGGCCCCTCAGCTTCTCCATCACCTGTTGGATGGAGTCCCTCTCAGAACAGTGCTCACAGTGTGTCCATCTTCTCTCTGGACCCCTACTGATCCAGACTGCAGGAACTCAAAGATGCGGTCCCCTCTGTGCATATATTGTACAGGGCCAGGTGTCTTGTGTCCTGGATCAGAGCTGGACTGGTGACAGGTCAGTGCACAGGCCCAGGCCCTGGCTTGCTCTGTCCTCACCTTCAGTACTGAATGTCCTGCTATGCTGGGCCTGAGTCCTTGAGCTGGAAACGCTGAAGGAAAGGTCTGGCGGTGGAAGCAAGTGGCAGGCTGGGCAGGCGGGCAGTGCCAAGGACTCCCTGTGCTCTGTGCATGGCCTCTTTATCTATTAAGCCTGCTGCGTGGTAAAAGTCAGAGTGGCCCCAGGTGGTGGGATAATAGCGTCTTTAATTGTGCTTAGAATGAGATTAACTTCTTATCTGACAGTTTGACATCTTTATTGTTATTAATGCCCGAATAATGCATTGTTATTTTTATAAACTCTGTGGTAGCAAACATTTTCCTTTTATTTGGATTAAAAATAGATGTATCTGTTACTTCCCCTCATTACCTGGTACTGGGACTCAGGGTCCCTGACCGGGGAAATGGGACTGGTACAAGAGAAGCCACATCCGCCTGTTACCTCCCAAGGGGACCGGGGGAATAAGCCCCAGGACTGATCACTTGGTAACAGCACAGTCAAGGCCTGAGCAAGGTTGGGCTCCAGGCTTCCATCATGTGTGAAGACAGTCCCCTGGGTACTCCTGGCCACAGAGGTGTCATCCTAGAATATAGAACCCAGGGGCTTTGTGCTGGGCACTTTCAGGAGAGACACCTTATTCTATGGCTTCCAATGGAAGCACAGGTTCTCTATATCTTTAAGTGAGTGGAGAAGGAAGAGGTAAAAAATAAATAAATAAGTCAGGCACAGTGGTGCACACCTATAATCCCAGCACTCTGAGAGGCTGAGGCAGGCAGATCGCAAGTTGGAGCTCAGTCTTGAGCAGCTTAGCCACTTATCGAGACCCTGTCTCAACATAAAAAATAAAAAGGGCATTTCCTGGGTTCAGTCCTCAGCACTGTGAAAAATACATAGGAGCACTTGGGAAGAACTTGGAGCACCCTCTGTTTCCTCATGTGTTTGATTATATTTGTTGAAACCCTACTACGTGCTGAGTTGGAGCTACATACTGAGTGTACCATGGGGTGCCAGGCCAGAGAGCATGGCAGTCAGACTTCTGGGCCCAAATCCTGGTACCCAGATGTCCCAGGACAAGCTATTCAAACTTCCGTGAGCCTCAGTTTTCCTTGTCTGTAAAACAGAGATTAAAAATACAAAGTGTGTAGGTCTGGGCTTCCTGGGAACACAAATCTGTATACCGGTTGCACTGCCGGGGACGCAGAAGAGACAGACAGCGTTAGCGGTAATTATTCTAGGTGCAGCCTGCTTCCCCTGGGGTCTGGGCAGCTCTGGACAAAGCGAGGCTCTACAAAAGAACTGCTGGAGATCAGGTGAGTTGTGATCCAGTGCCCACTGCCAGGCTCTTGGCACCTCTACTTACCCAGTTGTTAGTCGGGCTGACAAGGTCGATAATGCCTCTACCTTGGAGAGCTGGTGCCGACGTCTTTATCAAAGCCAATATTAATTTTCACTAATTAGGAGTTGCCGCTAATGAGCATCACAGCTAATTTAGCTCATCTATAACCCAAGAATGGCATCATTCTCGGGCCAGCTCCCACATCCAGGATGCTGGCGCCCACTGCCCTCACTGTAGTGCCAGGACGCCAGATGCCCACACAGCCTGTTCCTGCTCGCTGCTTGGGCCACCTGCTCTGAAGAGGGTCTGGCCACCTCCACCTGCAGGGAGTCCCAGTGGGGCCAACAGGACAAGTTCCTCCGGACAGGGTCCAGAGTGTGTGCCTACTGGCCCTGAGCACAGGTCTGGAACTGGGATCAGCCTGGGAGGTGTCCTTCCTGTTAGGAGAGGGGCCCATGAGGCTGCACCCTACTGCCTGTGCCCCCTCCAGGAAGCTTTTAGAGGCCACCTCGACCTGTGGGGACCTCTCCCCACTGGGGGAGTCTGGACTTCAGCCGCAGGGCATCTCATAGCTACTCAAAGCCTGTCTGTAACAACCTGCCATGTCGCCTTCTCCTGGGAGAGAGTGACAGTGTCGGCAGGTAGGTCCCAGATTCAAACAACTCAACGGTCATGAGGCTGGTGCCTCAGTTTCCTCTTGGAAAATGAGGAGAATAATATACTCCCAGGGCACTGGAGCATGAGGGGGCCTGTGCATTAGCTGTGACTGTTTGCATGTTCCTACTGTGGTTCCAGGGTCTGCATGCTGAGTCCTGTCTGTTAGGCTCCATCCTTGTAAGGACTTACCTGACCTGTGCCCCGTCCCCATGCCCAGCTCAGCTCCTTCTTGGACCTGGAAGCAGGTCAAGAGCCCTGGCTGGCATCCCAAGTCCGCAGTGAGGTATGGTATGGATCGCATGAGTGACTGGACTTGGACTCTTACCTCTCTGCCTTAGTTTCCTCACCTGTTAAATGGGGCCATTGACCTGGGCAGTCTGAAGGCCTCTCTCAGGTCTTCCATCCCTAAATCCTAGGGGACTTGGGCAAATATATGGTGAGTGACTGGATCTTGTTCTCTGTTCTTTGCTAGGAAGATGGGGGCTCTGACTTGTCCCTCCAGGCTCTTGGGGCAGCTTCCAGTTCTGAGCTGGGCCCCTTTGCAGTGTTGCCCCTTTACTAGGCCAGGTGTTATTATCTCATCTCTCTCCCCACCCCGTGCCAGCACAGGGAGATGTCACCTGGCTTTGCCCTCAGACACTGTGGCACCCCCAGGACTGTCCAGGCACACGCTCCGTCCCCCATCCCCTGGGCCCTCCCTGGCAGCTGCCCTCCTCCTAGAAACCTGTTTGAGAGTGGCATGGTGAGAGATGGGGAGCCAGCAAGGTGGGGGCGGGCCACTCCTGGGGCTGGAGAATTTCTGTCCCTGCTTCCCTCTCTGTCCCTTCTGTGCAGCCTGAGCTCTTGGCTCCCAGGAAGTGGGGGGGGGGGTGTTGGGAGGGCGGGTGAGGACATCTTTTTTGCACTTATCACCTCGGAAAAGCGACCTTCAGGCTGAGCCAAGTTTGGGGGAAGTGCCTTCAGGCGTAACAGATTTGACTATAAATCTTCGGTATGAATGCCCGGTTCCCAAGGTCTGTCATTCTGTATGCCCATGTGACAAGTGAAACAGTATGTGGCCCATCCGTCACCTGAGAGGTCCCCACCCTTGCTGGCTTTGCCTGGGGAGGGGTGGTGGCCCAGGATGGAGGCAGGGGTGTGAAGGGAGAGGTGGGAGGAGTTGGCCAGCGCCCGGAGGCAGGGATGGCAGCTGCGGGTGAAGCAGCTTGGGACCCGGGGTGGAGGCCCGAGTTCCAGGCCTGGAGCCGGAAGCCTGGATGGGGAAGGGGTCTGGGGTTAGCGGCGGCTCTTTCCACCCTACTGTGCAGGCTGGGCGGCTGGGCGGGCCTCTCTGGCCTCAGTTTCCACTTCCTGGGATGAGCAGGGTTTGCAGTGATTTCCAGGTGGTGCTCCTGCCTCCCATGCAGCGTTCAGACCTTTAGTGCTTGTTGCTGAGACCTAAGTGTAACCCTTCACAAACTCCCAGAGGGACCGGCACCCCCACCCCTGTGACAGATGCAGGATGCTGGTGTCGGTGGATAGTCATCAATGCGGGCCACACACATAGGCACATGTGTGTGCACAGATGTATACACAAGGGACTCACATCTTTGGTCCGGTCTCCTTTTTGCACCGCTAAAGATTCCAGAGCCCAGAGCAGGGAAGGGATGTGTTCAAGATCACAGAACAGGTGGAAGGGTGGCAGCTAAGGAAAGGGGAAAACGGGTTCTTGCTCTGACTCACTCCGCAGGGGTCTCTGAAAAGATCTGGGACCAGAACAGATCCTTCAGGGACCAGTGGCAGTCCAGCCACTGGGCTGAGGAGATGGAGGATGGGAACACTGGGCGGCTTGGAGAGGATTTGTCTCCTTGTCCTTGTCCCCTTTGCTTCTGTTTAAGACTTCTTATTTTTAACTTTTCCTTTCAGTTATGAAATATATTCCATAGAACATGGTTTATTCTATTTGAGAAACCCCAAGTATAAATAATGTAAAGAGTAAAGTAATAGATAAATAATAGATAGATCTTTCACAATGGGAAGGGGACCAAGGGTTGGAAGGGAGAGGGGAAGAGGAGATAAAAATAATTGAGTTGTGTTATGTGCACGTTCAACTCCCCACGAGGCATATAATCATTGTGTACTGCAAGCATGTACTAATAAAGATAAAAACGGTTTTAAAAAGTTTTTAAAAAGGAAGAAAGAAGAGTGTATAGGGTCTGGACATGCGAGGCAAAGAAATAGTATAAAGCAAAAGCTTGTGCAGTCTCACCGTGCACATGGCCATGGCCAGCGGCTCCGGACTGCTCGTTCCACCCCCGTTCCCATGCCTGCTTGACCCACTTCTTCCCCTGGGAGCTGGACACCCTGCCTTTGCAGCCTCTCCAGTGTGAGAACGTTTCCCAAGAGCTCTGGGGGAGAAAGCCCTGACAGAGCATTTGCAACACTGGACTGCTTTACCCTTGACCTTGAATGAGCTCCCAGGAGCAGCTGTTTGGTATCTGCTTTGTTGTTTGGCTTTTTGAGACAGGCTCTTCCTGAGTAGTCCAGGTTGGCCTTGAATTCACTGTGTAGTCCAGGTTGGCTTCAAACTCCCATTCCTTCTGCCTCAGCTTCCCAAGTGCTGGGGTTGGAGGTACATGCTATCATGTCCAGCCCAGCCCTCTCTGAGCTCTGTGCAGCCTCCCATGGCTGACTCCATTCTCCCACCTGCCACCCGCCATCCTCTCTCCTGCCTGTAGCACCTGTCTACCTTGACATATTATCACATCTCCTTGGATGTGTCCTAGCATTTCTGCAGCATGGTATTCAACAAGCATTTAGAAAATCCTGCAGCGTGCTGGGCAGTGCTGGGTGGACAGTGGTGAGTGAGACACAGATACTGTTCTCCTGGATCTAACAATCTCATGAGCCAGTGAGACCAACACCAACCCCTTGTCAACAGGGGCAAGACCCATGTTGCTTTAAAGGCCTGTTCTGGGATGAACAGCGGGGACAGCTCCGGAGAGGTGGTCCTTAAACTGATGTTAGCAGAGCCACTTGGACATGAGAATATAGGAGTGGTCCAATGAGAAGGCAGAGTAGCAGAGGCACAGGCTGGAGGGAAGGTTAACCTACCTGGCCCTTTAGAGACAAGTATCTGCATCTGGTGGCTTCAACAAAGAGAAAGGGTGAGTTAGGATTCTGGGCTGATGGGTGGGGCTGAGCACAGGGACTCTGGAGGGAGCCAGTGGTGGCCATCCAGCTGGTATGGGAAGGAGGATGTGGTTGGGAATATATTGGAGTAGACTAGACAGCCCTTGCTGATGGCGGGTTGTTGGGGTAATGTGTAAGGATGATGGCAGAATTGACGATGGTCCCTGTTCTGGCTTTTGGAGCCAGGCAGGTACTAAAGGTTTCTAGAGCCCTCCCTTCCCCAAGGAAGATGGGATTTTTGTTGTAGCCATGGTGGGTAGCTTTGTGTATCCACATGGGAATGCAAAGTTAGTTTTATAAATATCTTCAACTTGGGACCTGGACTGGGGTTGAGGTTGGGGGACTGATGTCTCTGTCTCAGCTTGTACAGCAGCAAGGATGAGTTGGGACTGAAGGCTGTAACTGGGTTCTCACCTGAAATAGTCACCGGCAGGCAGCTTCCCACTCTCAACCATCCTTGAGAGTCAGGAGACAGGCATATCTCTTTCCCCAAGGCAACTGGGTGGGCTTAGTCGGGGAAACCCAGGGTGACTGGAGACACAGGAGGACGAAACTCCATGTAGATCTGGAGGAAGGAGAAGGATCAGGTGCCTGAGGTCAGCAATCCTTGGGGCGTTGTGTTTGGCCCTAACTTTTCTGATAGTTAAATCTGAGAGAGACCCACACAGAAGTGTTTCCTGGCAACAGAAAGCATGCCCGTTAATCCACGGAGG
Source organism: Hydrochoerus hydrochaeris (assembly GCA_004027455.1). Classification (NCBI taxonomy): domain Eukaryota; kingdom Metazoa; phylum Chordata; class Mammalia; order Rodentia; family Hydrochaeridae; genus Hydrochoerus; species Hydrochoerus hydrochaeris. Next base: position 32,876 of record PVLA01008492.1, on the reverse strand, counting down.
CAGCTGTTCTCAAGCAGGACTTGGTCATACAGGCCTTGGTACAGAGGACATCGAGTGGGGCTTTGCAGAATATACAGACATGCTGTTTGGTACCCATCCTGATGTTGATGGGATCAGGGGCAAGACCCTGGCGTCACTGTCTTCTCAGCAGCCGCCCAGATGCCTACAGGGCTATACCAGGGTAGGCTTTGTGTGCTGGGAGGTCCCTCAATGCGGGAGTGGCCTTCAGACTCAGCACCTGCCCTCATCTCTGGGAATGCTCAGGCCCCGAAAGCACTCTCAGGCTGCATGCTAGCATGCACACTTCCCTGTCCAGCTGGCCACAGCTGGAGTGGGTCCCACAGGCACCCTGCTGGGGAGACTTGAACTCCCAAGGGAGCCAACTGGGGCACAGAAGGAGACTGAGACCTCAGCTCTTTAGCCATCAGCATGTCATGCTTCAACATTTTAGCAGCCAGTGACTGTGGCGGTGCATCCCGCTGTCTCAGCCCTAGTTCTCAGTCCGTCAGTCTCTCTGCTCCATTTCCAGTGTCTTTCATGACCACCTCTTTTCCACTCTGGCACTGTCCCCCCAGCACTTGCTCCCACGGAGGAATTTACATTAGTAATCACAGTGATGGAAAGAAGGAGACACTTTCCACCTGACCAGGGACTGCCCCTGGGGAGAGCCCTTTATGTGGTGGGTTGGTATGACCCTCCCAGGGATGAGGTCAAGCCCCTTTTATAGGTGAGGACACTGAGGCGTGGACACTTAGTGGGTTTGTGTACACACACTATCTGTGTTACCGTGTTCACCGCTGTGCATGCAACAAATACACGCACATGAACACGCATGCACACAGACACTCCCCCCATACACATTCTTACAGCCTTACTGCCTCAGCTTGCAGGGGCAGTGCTGGCTGCTGTCCTCCAGCCAGAGCTCTCCTGTTGGTACCACAGTTTCAGAAACCCCCTGCTGACCCCCACCTCCTATGACCACAGTGACCCAAGGCTGTCCCTGAGGTGGGGGCCATGGCTCAGGCCCAGTGGCCCCATTACTCACAGGTGGGAGGATACGAGAAGAGTCAGGCCACTCTTAGACGTCTCTTCACGTCGTCCTCATTAATAACTGTAATGCCAGCATCACTCGCTCTTAAATAGCCTCATTTATCAACAAGCAATTTGCTGTGGTGAGGTGGCAGGGATGCAGATAAGCAGATGGGGGTGAGGTGCTTGCAAGACACCTGCCAAGTCTCTTCCTGTCTCATCCTCCATCTCCCAGGGGAGCAGGGAAAGAGGAGATAGCAAGCAGGAGACTCTCAGCACTGTCCCTTCTAGTCACAGAGGACCTGGCCAGTGTGGGGCAGGCCTGCTGCTGGCCAGGACTTTTGTGGGCTCCAGGCTTATATGGCATTCAGTGGGTCCCAGCCTGCAGCTCCTTCAGCAGAACACAGGGAAGCCGGAGAGCAGAGCCCGTTCTGCTCTGCTACCTGGGAGACAACTTTCGACCACCTCGTGTGTCATCAGTGAACATTAGCAGCAGTGGGCATCCTTGTCTTGATTCTAATCTTAAAAGGCCTGTGTCTAACATTTAGTCCATGAAATTTACACCTGCTGTACGTTTCCAGAGCAAAAATTCTGTCGAGTGAAGGACACTTCTGCTAGGGTTTTAAGAGTAGGTGTTTGCCTTCTCATACGTGCATCAATAGACTCCGTGTCTGTGAAACGGGACTCTCTTTCTTTCTTTCTTTCTTTCTTTCTTTCTTTCTTTCTTTCTTTCTTTCTTTCTTTCTTTCTTTCTTTTTGAGATAGGGTCTTGCTATGTAGTTCACACTGGCTTTGTACTTACTTCAGAGCAGCTGCCACAATCTTCTCAAGTGCTGGGACTGCATGTGTGCACCACCATGCCAAGCCCTTTCTTTTTTGTAACACAAAGGTTCATAGACACTAATGAGCTGAGTTGTTCAGAGAGTATTTAGGTAGAAGTTCAGAAGCTGGCTGGCCATGGTGTACCTCGGAATGTACGTTTTTCTTTAAAAAGAGGTAACCAGTTGGTGGCAGCTAGATTTGGTTCATTGGGTGAATGACAGTATCAGGAACCTGAGGCCTTTTTCTCTTTTGCCATCCTTCCTGTGTTGACCTTTGTCCTCAGGATGCCACATTTGTCTGCACCACCTGGACGTTCCAGGCAGGAGCAAGGGAGGACCCCAAAGCCTTTCCTCTCATGAATGCTCCACGCTGCCTCCTTGACCAGAGTGGAGATTGTTCTCCCTTTCATTGGTCAGAATCAGCCAAAGTGGGGGGAGTTGCTTGATCATTTCAGCCCAGCCATGGTTCGGTTCTGAAGGTGGAGATGATCTTGCCTCTGGCTGTCTGAACAAATTTTTTTTGTGTGTTTGTTTGCTTGTTTTGAGACAGGCTCTTGTTATGTAGTCCAGGGTGGCCTTCAATTCACTGCATAGTCCAGGCTGGTATGGAACTATCAGTGACCCTCCTGCCTCAGGCTCCTGAGCCCTGGGATTACAGGCTGTGCTACCACACCCAGCTTACACGTAGATGTTGTGCAGGCAGAGTGGGGGTGGGGTGGGCATGCCTTCCCGCAGGCACACTGGCCTGCTGCCAGGGTAGTCAGCAGTGACTGGGAATCCGAGCTCTGGGCCGATGTTCTGTCTTCAGAATGCTCCGAGCTTGTGGACCAGCCGTGTGTCATCTGGGAGTCTCAACACTGGGGTGCTTCAAGCCAGCTTGCACCCAGGAAGCGGCAGAGAAGCCTGACTTGTCTTCCTGGGAGACCAGTTTTATCAGATTATGGGATAGAGAAAAAAGCTTATATTAAAGTAGATATGACTGTGCTACGGAGTAGAATGAAGAGCTTGCCTAGGTCTCACAGACAGGCCCGCTGGACCCTGTGCTCCTTAAAGGCTGGACCCACCTGTCCTCCTGCTGCCGAGAGGAGGCCCCTGAAAATATCCTGAGTGGGTGAATGAGCCAAGGAACAGGCATGCTAACATGGCACCAAGCACAAGATTTCCACTTAACTCCACCTCTGGGGTCTGCTTCCGCAGGTCCTCCGATTCCAGAGATACAAGCCCCCTTCTCTGTATCTAGGGAAGCTGCGATGTGAGTCACTGCATTAACAGATTGTTTGCTGGGGTCCCAAGTGCAGGGGGAAAGGAGATATGTGCTCATCTGGGGGCTCCCTGGAGGAGGTGGCCTTGGCTGCAGCGGGTCCTGAGATGGACTGGGGAGCAGCACAGAACAGCCTGAAGCAGAGGCAGCAGGTGAGGCTTGGGGTGGGGCTTATGGCATGGGCTCCTCCACAGGTAAAGTGACCTTAAATGGCCTTCTTGTCTCCCAAGTGTTCTCCTCATGGCCTCTTGTGCCTGCTGCCATCAAAGCAGGACAGTGTCTTGTTAGGCATGGTCCTGCCGTCGGCGGCGGGGGGTGGCGGCTGTACCTAAGCCTCACGTGCCTGCCTCAGTGCCCTTGGACCAGTTTGCACAGTCCTGGACCAGGCGCTCCAGAGACTCGCTGAGGCAGGAACGTGCACACTGGAGGTTTGGGGGGGGGGTACAGGGGAGGGAGGGGAGCGGAATCAGAAGGACGAGTGGAGGGGGAGGCCATTGCTATAAAGGTCTCAGCTGGCTCTTTGGGGGTCTCTGTGGGGGATGATCCAACATGGGTGCTGGGCTTTGTACCCTTCCATCAACCATATTTGGAACAGGTGAGCCTGGGGGTGGGGAAGCGGTGACTTTGGGCAAGTCATGTGCTCTGTGCCTTCCCTGTTGCCAGAAGCAGCCCCTCCTTCGTGGCCCAAGGTGTGTCTAGAGTCGCTGTCCTCCTGTCTGGAAGGATCTGCTCACCTGCCTCACCCTCCAAACTCTTCCTCCAAGTCCAACTTCATATATCAGTTCCTGTGCTCTAAAACCTACTGTCAGAGATACAGCACAGTGCAGGACAGAGGGTTGCCACTTGTATTAAGAAAGAGAGAAATAAAATATATAAATATGTATATATTATATACACATAACATAAACCTGTCTCTCAAAGATACATAAGAAGCTACACACAGTGCATCCTGCAAGGTAAGAAGGCTGGTGGTGGGATGTACCTTTTGAATTTCATATGATGTAAAGTAATATTTAGTATAATTAAATCAATTCTTAAAAGCACAAGTTGGAAAAGAATGGTTGTCATTTCGTGGGGCGGGCTCTCGCCAGTCACCTCTCTCCTCTGTGTGGCCCTGGTCACCTCTGCAAAGAAGCAATGCCTGGCGTCATCATTATCCGGCTCTGTTTCCACCCCAGATTGTACACATGCTGATGGTGGTCTTAGCCACCAGTCACCCTTTGCCTGGACTGCCCTGGGGAGCCCTAGAGAGATGGGTGTTATCACCATCAGCCTGGTGGGTGTGGTCTTCCCCCTCTCCTCCTCCCACCCCATGCACAAAAGCAGCCGGCTTTCTTCTCCTTCTCTGCTTATTAATGCTTTTTTTGATCACTTATGCATCCAGCCCAGAGGGCCTGCATAATGCAGCCTTGCAGAGTGAGCATGGGGGTGGGGGTAGAGTTGTTGCATGCATAATGTGGAGGTAGGTATCTGTGTTCCCCAGGCCATGGGCCCTACCCTTCTCTGCCTTTCCCAGAACTTCAGCTGCCCATGGGTGCCATCTCCATACCCTGGCTCAGGGTCAGGTCCTAGAGGAGGGGGAAATAGACCGCAGTCATGTGGAAAAGTGTGGGCAAGCATGGCAGCCCGGTTGGCTTGAGGAAAGGCTTCCCACCCCAGGAGAGAACCAGGCACTTGCTGGGAGAGGAGGCAGAGGACACTCCATAGAGAGAGACTGTTGTCTGGAATGCTTCCTGAGTTCAGGCTGTTCAGTTCTTGGGGGAAATGCCAGGGACTCTCCCACCAGGACCGAGGGCTGCCTGCCAGGGCTCGGTTCCTGAGGTGCTGGGTTCAGCTGTCCAGCCTCTCCTGGTGCTGCCCCACCACTGTGACCTACCTTCTCCTGGTCCACCCAGAAAATCTTGGGTCTCCCTGAGCTAGTCATTTGCCAGTGAGTCATTGAGGAACTTGTGTGTGGCCTCTTCAGAGTTTCTTTAAACATCTGATTGTTGGCCAACACTTAAACCTTAGAAAACTTTCTATCAAAACATATTTCCTATTTTTGTTGATTGCGTCTGGCAGCAATCAGTTGAAACCCAGAAAACTGCCTACTGAGATGGGACACAGATTCCCTGCACTTTGCTGAACTACTTTGATCTCTGGTTCTTACCTGACCCTAAGCAGCACTGAGCTCATGACTTCATTGATTTCTGAAAAGCCCAGCTAAACAGCCAGAGCATGTCTGTCTTTGAGTCCTGTTTTTGAACAACATTTTTCTGCATGGTGCAGAATTCTGGGTTGGCATTTACTTTCTGTCAGTACATTGCAGAATTCAGTCTAATGACCTTGCTATCTGTGCTTGTCTTGGAGATCAGCTCCTAGTTGCTGGCTTTTTTCTCTGGTTGCTTTTAAAATACTCCATTTTTCTTTGGTGTTTGCAATTTTGCTATAACCTTGTTAGGGGTGAGTCTCTCTTGCTTGGATTTTGTTGGTTTTCATGAATCTATGGAAGTTCTTTTTAAAAAAACAATTTTGGAGCACTTATAGCCATTACCTCTTCAAGTGTTGCTTCTGCTTCTGAAATCTCAGTTAAATGTGGAAATTTTAATTTTATCTTCCATGCTGCTTAGTGTCTCTGTTATAGTCTCCATCTCTGACATTCTGGGCTGCATTCTGGATAATTTCTTTGATTTTGTCTTTCAGTTCACTAGTTCTCTTTTTAACCATCTTTACTCCTCTGTAAGTAACTGAAATTCTGATTATGATATTGTGAGTTCCAGGCACTCCATTTGATCCCTGCTCTTTACTCAGATTTGCAAGCCTCTCTTTTAGGTACTGAACCATAGTAAACAGATTCTATATTCTACTCCTGATAATTCCACTTGCAAGCATTTGGTGGCCTGATTGGGCTATTTTTTCTAGACTTCCTTTCATGGTTTGCTGCTGTGTGTGTGAATTTTGACTGTGAGCTTCATGTAGTGAGTGGGGAGGTCTGAGATATGGGTGAATTCCTACAGAGAGAATTTATATGTATTTCTATTAAGCACTTAGGTGCACTGCTTGTCTCCATAGAGATGATTTTTCTTTTCTTTTTAGACTCCTTGTTTGTAAAGAGGGTTTGATTTATTTCTAGTTCAGACTTACAACACATGTGTGCTTCTTTGGGGTTCCTGCTTGGATGGGAGTGTTTTATACTAGGCTCTCTGCCTTGAGAAGTGTGAGTTTGCCCTAAGCCTTTTATCTGCTTTGGGGAGCTCTAGGGGATGTAAAATGAAAACTCAGGCTGACTTGGCTCAGTATGACCCAGCATCTCAGGGTTTTTTTCTTCATTTAATATCTGGCGCCCAAATATCTTATTGTTCCTTAACTCATTTATCTACTTAATAAGTTTAAGAATAGTTTATCTAGTATTTTTAGTTGTTTTCAGCTTTGAGCTTGATCCAAGTAACTATATCATATTTTCAGAATCAGAAATCATGTCTATTTAAACCATGGCCTATTTGAGAGCAGGCATTTTTTGTGCTGTTTGCGTTATGACTTGATTCGCACTGTCTGGTTTTGTGTCTGGCACACTTACTGAGGCCACATGATCGATCCTCCATAAATGTTAATTGAGGACTGAATGACCAAGTGGGAGAGTGGAAAATGAGGCAATTCATTGGTACAATGGAAACTCATTGTATCACAGAGGCCCAAAGAAGCCAAGCAACTTTCCAAGCTGTCCAAGAGTTGATGACTGAGCCAAGGATGCATGAATGAGATTCCTCATTAAGGACAGCCACAGCCTGGCCGGCAATGGAAACCATGAAATCTTTATGAATGACTTGTGAGATGTTATTTGTAACCACCATTTACTGAATACATACATATGCATTAGACACTTTTTAATTCTAACAAGCTTGTGAGGTAGATATGGTCAAATGAGGAAATGGAGGTAAACAGAGGCAAGATAACTTGCCCAAGGTCATTCATTTTCTTAGTCTGTTTTGTGTTGCTACCAAAAATACCTAAGCTAGCTAGGTCAACTACGGAGAAAGAAATTTGTTTGGCACACACAGTTCTGGAGGCTGGGAAGTCCGAGATGCATCTGGGACCCTTCTTGCTGTACATATCATGGTGGAGGGCATCACACAGCATGAGAGCACAGCGTGCAAACAGCCAGCTTCCTGCATGTGACTAAAGGTGGGGAGATTGTCACTGGAATCCTGTGGCTCTTTCTGAGCCTTCTCTTAGGGGGAAACATCCTCTGGGTGCTGACTGCTCCACTGTGCATCCTGTGGGACTTGCCACAGGGCGCCCATGAGGGCGACGTGTCCTGTTCTTCCTTCTGAGGTCTCTGGAGGTACCAACAAGTCACAGGAGACAATTTAAGAGGGAAGACACACCCAGCAGAAGGACAGAGTGCTGTGCCCAGAGTCTTGGCCAGCGAGGCTCCAAGAGTGACTTAGTTGCCATGGTCAGAGAATGAGCCCACTGAGGTCCAGTGTGAAGGAGTATGGATGCAAAGTGATTATTTCTGGGCGGTTCCTTGGTTCAGTGGCAAAGGGACCCACCTGCTGCGCACCCTTAACTTAACCCTTCACTTCCCTGTCTGTGCCTCCCATCCACTATGATCACCATTTCCATGAGGTAGGGCCTGGGAGGATGGTGACTCATCCCAATGGATGAAGACTCCAGAAGTTCACTCTCTGCCTAATTAATAATTCTGCTCACCCAGTTCAAGACCAGCCATCCAGGAGCCAGATGCCAGGCTAATGGGCCTCAAGAAAGCTAATTCCTACTCTCCTCTTTGCTCTTCCAGTACCACTAGCAGGTTCCTCCTTGGGATGGGCCCAATCAGGACTGGGATGGAGGCCTTGGTGTGGTGTGGCTTTTAGCATTATAAGAACTGCAGTCCTCTAAACCTTGGGACTCAAGTCTTGTGCTCCCTTGGTGATTCATCACCTCATTCATTCATTCCTTGATCAGTAGGCACTGACTGAGTCTATGCCAGGCTGTGCTGGAATCTCTGGGGATATGGTATGGAACAAGGGTCACAGTAACTGCTCTCAGGACATTTATGGTCATCTGGGAGACCCAGATCAGAGGATCAACGGCATGGTGGGACTCATCACTGAGGAGCTATGACTGAAGGGGTCTCAAGCCTCTTTGGGATGCAGTGAAGTTTTCTAACCTGGACCTTTCGCAGACTCTTGAGGCAGGAACAAGGCCAATGAGGTGGGGCACCTCAAGGGGCTGCACAGATGGGTCAAGAGTGGAACCTGACACTGTTAGGAGAGTGCTTGCTGGTGGACCGCCTGTGTGTGTGGAGTGGCAGGGCTGAGAGAGGCCTGGGGTCTGTCACCAGGACAATACTTTCTAGATTTGGGCATTAGGCTCAGATTTATGAGGTATTGTGAGGACCATGCCAGGTGCTTAGGACTTAGCCTGACGGAGAAGCAGCTCCAACATACCCTCATCTGCCACCCAGCAGGTTCCCAAGTCATGAAGCCGATCCCAATAACCTGTCAGGGAGATGGCAGAAATCATCTGGGAGCTCGTGCCCAGACCCTGCCATGTGTCTCTCTATGGCAGAGATTCTGATATGCCCTTTTGATGAGAAGAGCATCAGTGCTTTTTTACTCCTTTGCTCACCTGGTCACCCATCCACCCATGTACCTGTCAGGCTCCCCGTCCATACTTCACCCAGCCACCTACCCATCCGTCCACACACCCACCCGTCCATCTACCCATCGCTCCACCCGTGTATTCTTCACGCACCCATCTGCTCACCCACCCCAAGAAAAGATATGCCTTCTTGGCCCAGGGCTTGTCCAGTTCCTATTTCCTTGGCCAGTGATATCCTTTGAGATATTCTGGAAAGAAAGGGTTTCTGGACCAGCTCAATCTGGGGCAGGCTGAACCTTCTCCCTTTGGGTGGCTTCCCAGGGTACCTGAGCGTAGCAGAGGTGCTGAGAGGCCCCGTAGGAAAGAAGCGCATTCTTTTTCAGATGTAATGTTTCCTACATCTTTTTGACTAAGGAATGCTTTTTTGTGGAGTACCCGTTAGCCTCCCAGGGAATTAATGATTCATGAAATACACTTCGGGAAGCATTCCTTTAAGCACAAAATCTTTTTTTAATTATAATGACTTGCATGGAATATTCATAAGATTGATTATATATGTACCTGCCTTCACATATGGGGTGACTCATCATGCAGTCCCTTCCTGCCACCTCACAGAGCACATTGCCCTGAGCACCGTTCCATCACCAAACGTGGTCACTGACAGGAAGGGACTGCAATTATGTTAAGTTCCCACTTTTTGAGGGAACTTTTGATCTTTTCCTTTTATGTGCTTCCTATAATTGTTCACATACCTGCTTAGGACTCCTGTGAATGTAAAACAGCAAAAACACTTACTGCGTTATAATCCTGCAGAAATAAGGCACCAAATAAGGACCTGACCATACCTCTTTTTCATAATAGGCTTGAAATGTAGCGCACATATTTTGTGCTAGGAATTTTAGCTATTCAAATGCCTTTGGGGCTGGCCATAGTGGTACATGCCTCTAATCCCAGCACTCTGGAGGCTGAAGCAGGAGGATCAGGGCTAGTCTTGGCTACAAAGTGAGTTCAAGGCCAGCGTGAAGTGCATAGTGAAACCCTATCTCAAAAAGTCCAAAAAAAAAAAAAAATCTTTGGGGCCTTTAGCCCACACCCTGGATAATTGAATATGTGGAACATAGTCTTTGGATATGGGGAGTGTTACTAAACCCTCATGAGAAGGAGAGGCCTGCTAGTCATTGGGGCTGGTACTGGATAAGAATATTGACTTTGGGGTCATGTGCTGCTGGGTTTGAATCCTGACTCTACCTCTTCCTAGCTGTGCAACTTTGGGCAAGCTGCTACACCTCTCTGATACTCAGTCTCCCGGCTTAAGTGTGAGAATATCTTCCTCACATGTTTGAAGTAGATATTAAATGAGGCTGTGCATACAAAGTGCTTAGCAGAGGGTCTTCTATACAGTAGATGCTTAATAAATGTTTGCAAGGTCAGGATTAGGGTAAGCAAGCTTGGAGCACAGTCAGAGTTCTGCCAGACCCGTGCAGGCAGAGGGAGCATCACTTTAGATTCTGTGTCTTGGGTGCCTCCCTGGCTTCCCCTTGGCCCCACCCTGCCTAGCAGGATGGTGTCACCTGCAGCTGTTCTCAGAGACTGAGTGCCTGGAAGGCTTCAGATCGAAGGAGAGGCCCAGGCAGTCCCAGCTGAGCCCAGTAGGGGAAGTTGGTGTGGGGGCGGAGAGCCCTGTTTGAGGCTCTTCCAAGTCAGGGGGAACTTGTGCCAATGGCGCCGGACCCTCACTTCCCCGTCAGAACTTTCAAAAACACAAACAGTGGCAAGAACAGCATTTGCATAAATCTCATTAGAAAAAGTGCAAGTTTCATAAATCTTGTGATAAATTAGTGCGATATCATTCTCAACGTGATGTATTAATTTTAGGGTGAAATGGATGGTGCTGTGATCATTGTGGGTAATTATGAGTGTCCTCAAAGAGAAAATGATTTCTAGAGGCCCTTTGCTGGCCTCCTTGGTGGGGGGGGGGCTGGGCAGGAGGAAGGTGTCTTTCGCACCTGCCTTCTGCTTATACCTTAGCTTCGTTTCCTGCCGTTGCAAGGTGACAAGAAGGCCAGCTGGGTCTCTGGCTTAGGGGAGTACAGAAGAGGTGCTGGAGACCGTGAGTCAGACCACCAGGCCCAGATTTCCTGGAGTCAATGTTCCTTCATGGAGAATTTTAAATAGTTAGGGCCTGAGCCCTTAGAAGCTGGAGCCCTCTGGTTTTTGAAAGCTCAGCAGTGTCCCCCAGAAGCTAATTAGGGCTGCAACTCAGCCCTATTAATGCACTCTCCTCAGTCCCTTGATGTATGCTCAAGTCAGAGAATTATGGCTATGATTTTGGGGTTCTTAACTGGGTCCCACACTGTAATCACTCAGGGAATTAAAAAAAAAACCAGTGTCCAGGCCATGCATGGGATCCATTAATTAACACAGGTTTCTTTGTATATAGGGCCTGGGCAACCTTAATTTAGAAGCTCCCTAGATCATGCTAATATGAAATCAGGTCAAGTATCATTGTCAGAGCCATGAATTAACTTCTCTCTCTTCTTTTAACATTGTGATGTAGAAATTTTCAAACATAGCAAGGGCAACAGACATATATATTTGCCTTGCCTGTAGGTTGGTCTAAGCTAAAAAGTACATGGGGTCTCCCCATAAGAGTAGAGGGACCCCCACATATAGGAAGGTGTAGAGGCTCTTTGGGAAGCTGGCTTCCCTGTTGGTCATGTGATAAAGACATTGCGTGAGGCAGTGGCTTCCAGGCTTGCTTTGTACTGGGAGCATCTGAGTGTTTAAAACTTGGCTGGGTCCATTGGAAAGTTCACTGGCTGGTCCCCAGACCAGTGAGTTACACTTTGGAGGTGTGGGATGCAGGTGGCTCCAGTGTGCCAGCCATGGGAGGTCAGGTCATTCCACAGTGCAGTTTCTTGGCTTAGTCCCAAAGACTGAAGAGAACCAGAAGTCATCCAGACCCTGGATCTCCACCTTGGCGCAGTGGAGCCCTTGGGTGGGTCTTTCCGATTTCAAATCTGGGCATTCTCCAGCAATTCTAATGTACTTGGTCTTGGTCTGATTCTAATGTACTTGACTCTTCCCTGCCCCAGAAAGAGGCCTGGAGATAAAGAATGACCTGGATGTAGCAGTGACCAGGTAGTGGAGCATCGTCCTCTAGCCGGGCACTGCCCTCCTGGAGGCTGTTCTTGCCCTCTGCCTCGGTCTCCTCCAGAGAACCGAGACGAAGGGTCTCAGGGGCCAGCCTTGCCCTTGTGCTGTGGGAACTGTGATGGGTGCCTTCGTCCCGGAGCTCAGGGCAGGAGGGCAGTGTGAGGGTCGCCCTGAGCAGGAAGGAACCAGCATGAACCGGGCAGTGTTTAGATTATCTCTTTGCTGGCCTTCAACGGCCTGCAGTGCTCTGTTTATTTTAATGATAATGTCAAGTTCAATTTGCCATCATTTTTCCACATTTCCTTTTGTAAAATTAATTGAACAGTTCAATGAATTGAAAAGTTTCAGGAGTGGGGAAAAACACCCACTCCACTATTATCACTGTTGTTCAATCTGGTAACTACTGCTCGGCTCTGGGCCCTGAGAAAGGCCTTCGGCCCCCCATGGACCTGGGAGCTGCGGCAAGGACTCGGGAAGGTCAGACCACACATTCTAGAGTCCTTTTACTCACGGCTATTTCATGCTCAGGCTGCTATTTCTGGGCAGAGTAAAGTGCCTGGTCTCTCACAGACCTTGGCTGCTGGCTCTGTGGCAGCTTGTTCCCAAGTGTCTTAACTACTCTGTGAACCTGTGTCCTATTTGCTGGGGTGCATGTGGCCCGCAGAGCCTGGATACTCTGTTGCTCACTGGATGTGACTTCAGTGGGCATAACAAAAAGAGTAACCATACAGGGAGCCTGGGGACCAATTTGAGTGTCAGATTGGTCACCTGCCAGCTGCTTGGCTGGGTGACCATTGACTTACCACTGAGCCACCCAGCCAGAGCATGCCGTGGGTGCTGGCAAGGGCACGGGAGCCTCAACCATGGGTGCTTTTGCCATGGGTGCTTTTGGTTCTTCCTGAAGACACTGTGCTTTGGCCATTGACTCCAGCCTCCTTGTGGTGTCAGAGGGAAAGGGGAAGCGCAGAGGTACGTGACTTGCCCAGGGTCACCCAGCGGGTCATAGCTGGGTATGAGCCAGAGTGAGGCACACAATCTCTCCCAGAGCATCTCCTGTGTCTTTTGACTCTGTCTCAAACCCTCAACCCCTGCCTGGGACTCTAAGGAGCACTTGGCCTGAGGGTACTATCTGGGACACAGGCAAGGTGTAGGAACTGTCCCCTGGGCATTGAGTCTGCAAACAGACTTCCTTTTAATGTCTTCCTGCCTGCCCATGGGCCTGCAGAAGTGTGCGGTGCAGCAGAACTGTGGGTCCACCCCTGAACTGTGAGCTGCTAGGTTCACTGAGGGAAGGAATGAAAGAGCTTTGGTAAACAGCCCCAGCTCTGCCGTGTACCAGCTGTGTGACTTAGGGCAAATGACTCAACCTCTGCGTGACTCAGAGGTTTGGGGGCATGCAAGGGCCTGCAGACCTCAGCAGGTGATGACTTTTATCTGCTGTGCTAGGCCAGCAGCCTAAGAGCTCTAGGTTCCCAAGGGTCGGGGCCCGGTCCCTCAAATGTTGGTGTTCAGTATCCATGCTTTCCTCCCGGACTTTTTAATTTAAAAACGTGCATGTGTATTTCACTTCCTCTGTGCGATTCTTAGTGAGATGACCATGCTCCAGGGCAGGTAACAAGCGGGCTTTTGGGAAGCCAGGATGCTCACCCTTGGACCAGAGCCTAGAGCCAGCTGCAGACTCCCTGGGGATCAGCCTCTATGGGGGCGCTGAGAAGACAACTGTGATGGGCTGCTGGTTTTCAGGCTTGGATAAAAGGCTCTGTGAGAAGAGTCATGAGAGGAATGGAGTCAGACAGACTCAGCTGTGTGATCTCGGGAGATCACTTTATATCTCTGAGCCTCAGTTTCCTCACCTGGAGAATGGGATGTCAATCCTTCTTTGTAAGGTCATTAGGAGAAATAAACAACACACGAGTGGATGGCACCTTGGCACAGGGTCTGCACACGGGAGTGAATGCTGCTGCCCTTCCCACAGACAGCGCGTGCACCTGCTCTGCGTGAGCAGGGTTGCAGATGTGCAGGTGCCTGAGGGTTGTGGACAGGGACACTTTCTTTTCCCTGGGGCAGGGTATTCTGCAGACAGCAGAGGAGTCTAAGCGAGGGGGTTGAGAGGCCACCTGCCTGCCAGGGGAGGGGGTCCAATACCAGACCTCAGGCTCCTGTCCAGTAGATAGGTGCAGAGCCTGGGACCTCCCCTCCTGCCCATAAAGCTCCTCTGAGGTCAAACGAAGTTCAGAACCTGGGGGGTTAGCAGGAAGGAGCTGACCGAAAGCAGGAGAGCAGAGAGGGGACTTAAGACAAATGAGATGAGCCCCAGGAATCAAGGCACTTAACTGGCCTGTCTGATCCCAGAGGAGAGACAAATGAGACTGCAGGCTCCAAGGCCACCCTGCTTGGGCTGCCCTAGAGGAGGGGAGGGGACGAGCCCCTCAGTGGCAGAGACCAAGGGCAGGCCAGGAAGACAGTAGGCTTCTCTCCCATGGGTAGGGTTGCAGCAGTCCAATTGCACTGGGGAGTTTTGAGAGTCTCAGAAGTCCTGGGCATAACCCATAGCCTTGGAGGTGAAGTGAAAACTGCCATCTGCATCTCCTCTGCTCAGCCCCATCCTGACAGCTGCCTCACAGCAGGGCTAGGCTCCTCCTTCAGCAAGGTGAGGAGTGGCTTGATCAATTTCATCCTCTGTTATGCAGTAACCGGTCCCTGCTTCTGAGCTGGCCGACTCCTTCCCTCCTAACTGTCTGGAGCCACAGAGCACTAGATCCTTGGCCCCTGGATGAGAGGGACAGTAGATCACAGCTGGTAAAAGTCCTTTTAGGTCAGATTGGAAGAGGTTTACTTTCATGTGTCTTTAGGATTGATGATAGCAGCTGCATGGAACCCAGTGTTGGGAAGAACTCTGAAGTTGACTATAAATTCCACAGAAAAGGGTGCTATGATTGATTAGTAATGTCTGTGTGGGCAAGTGAAGGGACTGCCTAGCTCCTTGGCCCCTGGAGGAGTAGTAGTCTATGGTGGAGAGATGGAGAAGAGAAGGGAGGGTATCAAGCAAGTCCTGGAGCTGCAGCCTCTGCCTTTAAGGCCTAATGGCTCTGGTGTGAATGCAGAGGTGTAGGAGAGAGCTCCTGCAAGGGGGCACTTATGGGGCAGGTACTGAGGTTGCCTGGGACTTGATGGGCAGGGAAGGAGAAAGGGTGGGCTTCCTAGTGGAAAGAGCAGCAGCAGCATGGGTATAGGAATGCTCGAGGCCACAATGTGCAGAGGGTGGTAGCAGCCTGGGTAGGGGGCTGTGCTCACATTGGGAAAAGCATTGGATCCCATGGGAGGGGGGTTGGTTTCAGTGCTGCAGGGATGATGGGAGGTGGCCGTGCTTTAAAAAGATGCTGCTGCCAAGTGGAAGCACAATGTCCTTTCTCCCTCCTTGTTCATTCTGCAGTCCTCTCTGTTTTGGAACACACATAGATTTTTATCCTTCTCCAATTCAGGAAAAATAAAAGGCCTCTCAACCCAACCCTGTCCTGCCTGACTTTCCGCTGCCCCCTGTCTAGCAGCTCTCTGGGAGCAGCCTGGCACACCAATCCCGGCCCTCACCCCTCAGTGCAGATAACAACAATAATAGTAATAACAGTCATCTCAGCCATCAGCATGGCTCAGCGGGGCTGCAGGGAAGCCACGATTGTCTGCTGGAAGACAGATGTGGCCTGCTGCTGAGAGGCTGCAGCCACAGCAGAGGATGTGTCCCTGGCCCTGCACCTCCCAGCAACCTCTGCAGTCTGCTGAGCTGACCCCCCTTCATCATCCCCTGGCCCCCAAGACACATCACGCCATCCCAGGACAGGGTTCTTGCACCCAAGGATGGGATATTCAGCTGCAAGAGAGAAGATGCAGCCCTAAGAGAGAACACAGGGCCAAATGTTCAGAGCCTGGACCCCCAGCTAGTGCCCATCTCTGATTTCATCAAACCAAGTGTGGCTGTTTGGGCGTACTGGGTTTGATTAGCGTGCTGTCTCCTGTCCGGTATACAGAGTTGGGGATTAGCTTGCTACACTCACTCCTGTTGCTGTGGCTCAGAGATCTACATGGCTTTTGGGGGCTGGCCTTTCCAAAATCTCTACCAGGTGCTGGATTCATTCTTTTATTCATTGAGTAACTCTGGGATGCCAGCAGCTCTGTTAGGCTTAGGGACACTACCAACAATGTGACAGGCCAGGCCCTCACTCCTATGAAGCCCATGCTTGTATGACAGGCAGTGGCTTGGGGCAGGCGGTCAGCAAGTCAAGTGAATAAATGGATTGATTCAGAGATGAAGGGCTGTGAGGACAGTGTCTTGGGGTGTGGGGACTGAGAGTGGCCACAAGTCTTATTAGACTCTGTGTGACTGAACTTGTGTTTCAAGAAGGCCTCTCAAAGATGGGAAAGGTTGGCCTGGGAGAAGAGTATGGAGACTGCTGGGTAGAACGATGTAGCAATGGAACATTCCTAGCAGAAATGCAACCTAGGCAAAGGCCTCGTGGCAGCCGCAACAAACCTGGTTTGTTCAGGAAGGAAGAAAGAAGGCCCTGAGGCCCAGAGGAGCATGATCCCAGGGGGCTCAAGAGATGCAATGGGATGTATTGTCTTGGGCTAGAACACTAGGGTCCAGGGTATGACCTGCTTTATTTTGTCTTTAAATTTTTTTTAAACTATGGAAAATACACAAAATTTATTGTCTCAATTAATTTGAAGTGTACAGTTTAGTAGCATTAAGTGCATTCATGCTGTTATGTAAGCAACCTCCAGATCTCGCTTTATCGTGAAACTGAAACTATACTCATTAAACAATTAATCTGCACTCCACCCTCCCCCAGCTCCTGGCAACCACCATCCTACTTCGTCTCTGTAAATTTGACTACTGTAGGTACTCCAGGTACTTTTACTTTACTGGTAAAAGGGAGATGTGATGGCTTATTTCACTTAGCATAGTTGTCGTCAAGGTTCACCCATGTCGCAGCAGGTGTCAGAAGTTCCTTCCTTTTAGAACTAAGTAATATTCCATATATACAGTATATATGCTACATTTTGTTTATTCACTCATCCATCCTTCCCCAGAGGATACATGGCTTGCTTACCCCTCTTGGCTATTGTGAATGATCCAGCTCCAAGCATGCACACAGAATGCTTTAAGCCCATTACTAGTTTGCTTCCCACCCAGGATGTTAGACTGGCCCCAGTCTGGGTGGATTGGCAGAGTGGAAGGGGTAGCCCAGTGGTGACACTTCCCCATGATGGAGGCGGGGACACCAAATACAGAGAATCCTCCCACTGTACTGATTGAGCTGGGAGCCCTAAGACTGAGCCCTTAAATCATCCTGGGACTAGAGGAGCTTTTTCTCTGCATCTAAAATGTGAGCCATAAACCAGGCTGACTTACTGGCTGTACTCACCAGTCTGCTTGTTTATGGCCAGCGTCCTTTCTGATTGGTTGATGCCTGTACTTTGCCCATTGTTAAATATTTGAATATGCCCCTGCTCTAAACCAGCACCAAGACTTCCGTGCCTGGCTGCATGTCAGAGTCCCCTTCAGGGACAGTGGGGTCTGCTGTCCAAAGATTCCCACCCTCAGCTCCTTCCTAGCACTTCCTAAGTGCTTCCAGTGCAGCCTTAGCCTTATTTAGGTTCCCCAGAAGCAAACTTTGTGATGAAGATTGAGGGACAGGCCATTTGCTTGGGCAGGAGACCCCAGGAAGCACAGAGAGGGGGTGGAGAATGCATGACAGGGAAGGGAAGGAGATCATAAAGATGCATCACCACTGGTCTTTACCAGTTTTCTGTTGCTAAACAGGATGTCACAGACTGGAAATTTTTAAAGAACAGAACTTTAGCTTATGATTTTGGTGGCTGGGAAGTCCAAGAGCATGGCACCAGCATTGGCAAGGGCCTTCATGCTGCATTATAACATGGTGAGGGCTTCACCGAGTGAGATGACACCAGGTGCCAGCTCAGGTCTCTCTAATGCCATCATGAAGTTCCTGCCCTTGTGGTCTCATCAATTCTGATTCCCTCCAAAGGCCTTCCCTCCAAATGCCATCAATGTATGAACTTAGAGATTAAGTTTCCAACACAACAACTTTTGGGGGACACATTCAAGTCATAGAATCAACCAAGTCACCCTTGTGGACAACTGGAGCTTAACTCCACTGGGGGGATCTGTGAGCCAGAGTGGAACGCTGCCTGCCTCTAAATTGTCCCCTTAAGAAGTAAGGGGGCCTTTATTTCCAACTGGTCATCTTTATCCATCGTTGCCCTGTGAGTTCTCACTGAGCATTGCCACCAAGGGCATTAGCTGCCTACCTTCGGGCCTGTCCCCTGTGTGTGATGGTAGAGAACCTCTCGGGTAAAGAATCACAGAGGCTGGCAGCTGACACTCAGGCTGGCAGGCATTGCTGAGGGTTAGCAGGCAGGATCCATGATGGATGTTTACCTGTCCCTGTCATGCCGTCGTTAGTTGTGCCCCACTGCTCTAAGTCGTTGGGTCTCTTCTTACCACTGGCAAGAACTCTAGACTTCCCCCACTGCTGGTGGAATTGTAACATGGTGCAGGCGCTGTGGATTCCTCTTTTAGTTCAACATAGAATCACCATATGACCCTGCTCCTCAGTATTACCTCAGAGAAATAAAAATGAGTGTTCAAACCAAAACGTGTACACAGTTGTGCCTAGTGACTTGGTTTACCATAGCCAAAGGTGGGAACAACCCAGAAGTTCACAGACTGATGAATGGATAAACAGGATGTGTTACAGCCACACCATAGAGTATTACCCAGCTGTTAAAAGGAAGAGCAGGGCTAGGCTGCACCTCAGTGCTAGAGCACTTGCCCGGCATGTGTGAGGCCATGGGTTTATTCCCCAGTACCATGGGGGGAAAGGGGTGATGTTTAATACATGTGATACAATGGATGAGCCTTGCAAATATAGTGCTAAGTGAAAGGACCCAGACACAAAAGGTCAATTGGAAATGTCTGGAATAGGCAAATTCATAGAGACAAAAAGTGAATTTTAGTGACTGCCAGAGGCTAGGGAGGAAAGAATGGGGGTGCCTGCTAATGGTATGGAGGTCTCTTTTGGGATGATGCAAATGTTGTAGAAGTAGCTGGTAGTAATGGCTACTCACCATTGCAAATGTGCTAATGGCCACTGATTTATACATTTTAGTTAAAATGGTGAATTTCGTGTGATGTGCGTTTTGCCACATTTTTTTAAGTGCTCTTGGTATTGTGTGGGCCTGAGACACAAGGCACGCTCTCTGGTTCTCGGAAAAACCTGTGTACAGCATGTGCACCCCAGGGCCACATAACCAGGGATGTCCCCCTCCCAGTGGCTGCTCTTAGGAGCTCTGGGCTGGAGCTGAGCCCCAAGGATTGGCCTCAGTCGGTGCTGGGAGCCTCAGCTGTTGAAGAGGAGCCCTGCTTGTAGAAGCAGCTGGGGCAGTCCAGCTCCTGCAGAGTCCAGAGCCGTGCTGGGCAGGGGAGTATGTGCCCAGTTGGAAAATTGTGGGGCGTCTTGTCTTAAATATGATATTAAATTGGCATGTTTAATTAGTACACTTAGAAAAGGTCACCAGCAGTTACCTGAGACACAAAGAAGGCGTAAGCAGGCAAGAGCCGTGAGGAAGCTGAAAAGGACCATTTTGAGCAGCACATAATTGTGGGGAAAATGGATAAAAGTCCAGGAAATTACAGGGTGGGTGACAGCAGCTGATGGCCCCATCCCTGTCCTGCCCAGTGCCCCCCTTCTTAGGAGGGCCTGAGTGTCGGGCCTGAGCCATTTGGGATATCAGGCCAAGCCGCCCACCTGACTGGAGGGCCAGTGTGGCCTTCCCAGAATCCCCTGGGCTTGGCTGTCCTGGGGGCTGCCGGTCAATTCTGGGGGCTGCAGGCTGCTGTGGACTCTACCACAGACCAGGGCCTCATGGGCCTCTGTTCCTGGTGTAGAATCTGCTTGGGGCATTGGGAAGTCGTTCAGTATTTTCCAAATGTTGGTGAGGGAGAAGGCTGTGTATTCCTGGGTGTCTGGGCTTGGGGGTGGAAATTCTTTTACAGCTTTAGGTTATATCTTTTAAAATAAATGGCACATTCTACTCTCACTATGTTCCTTGTCACTGAGCAATGCAAACACTTTGGGAAAATGTGCTCAGTTTATCTGTGGCTCTCACATACCCTTCCTTCTCCATCTGGAAGGGAAAGAGCATCAGGCTGAGAATGAGGGAGTTTGGAGAGCTGGGTTCAAGTGCTGACAAGATTATCTGACTTCGGGCAGCTTGCAAAATGCCCTCCACTTCTCCCTCTCTAAGTGGAAGGGTTGGACTCTGTGGCTGTTGCAGCTTGGTTCTGTGATTTCACAACTCCTTCCATTTTTTTTACTCCTCCCATCACCTACTGCTGTTCTGCTGTTTGCTTTTGAAGAGGCTGCTTTGCCTCCCTGAGCCTCAACACCCTAATGTATAAAATGGGTAGAATAATGGCCACCAAACAGGGTGGATTTAATGGTTGAATCCATCTGAATGGACCAAGGGTCTGGAGTCTCCCAAGAGCCCTATGGATGCCCAGGATCTTCCATTTCCATTTTGGGCTTCCAGTTGGGGTCTGCTGGGATCATGTCCATGGAGTTCAGTGTCAAGTACAGACCTGTGCAAGGTGCAGAGACAGATGTGGGCTCCTACCTCTGAACCCGTGGGCTGTGGATTCTAGCTGTGCCCTCTGCTAGCTGGGAGGCCTTGGGAAATTGCAGGATCACTCTTCTTGGCCTTATCAGGTAAGCGGGGAGATTGCTAGCGAGGACTGAATTTGATGGTGCTGCATATGGGAATTGCTCAGCTCAGGGACTGACCCCTGATCAGGGCCAGAAAACCCTAGCTATCATTGTCCTGTTGGAATTTACCTCTTAAAAGTTCACTACCAAAGCTTATTAGCCGTACTTTTCTAGATAAGATTCCCAGCACTAAGAATCCTTCCCTCATTTGATTTTCAGTAAACATAAGCATTAGTTTTGGAGCAAGAGAAAGTGTCTATCCCCTCTGTTAGGATAAGCTGGACCCTAGAAAGAAGGGTTGGTTCCATGCTGAGGTTTGTACCAACTTCCCCCACCCTGGAACCAGGGAGATGCTAGACCTCTTCAAAAAAAAAATGACACAATGCACACAAGTGCCATTTGGTATATTGTTCCTGGGAATTTAACGGCCTCCTAAAGCTAGGGTGACCAGCTTGTCTGGTTTTTCCAGGTTCGGGCACAAGAGCTGGGAAACTCCTCAGGCCTGGAAGTCACAGCGGTGCAGCACTCACCCAGGACATGGTGAATGATGGTGTAGCCATGTAGGCCCTGTGACACTATGACAAGTGGGCAAAGATGGCTGGGGGGAGCCTATCAGAGCCCAGAAACATGCAGGGTCTTACGATGATACATGTCCCGCTAGGGTTTTGTGAGTGGCTGCCACCTGCTGGGAGGTCAGCCACTCAAGCACGGTGGTAAGGAATGAAGTTGACCTCCTCTGTTTGCCCTCTGCTCTGTGCCTTGGCCACTCCAGGTTCCTCTGTGACCCAGCTGCTGGCCCGAGACATGGACAATGACCCCCTGGTGTTTGGCGTGTCAGGAGAGGAGGCCTCCCGCTTCTTTGCTGTGGAGCCAGACACTGGTGTGGTGTGGCTCCGGCAGCCACTGGACAGAGAGGTATGACCTGCCCACACCCCTGCCCTCATCCTTTCCTGGGGGACAGGAGCAGCTACTGGCAGAAGGGAGGTGCGAAATCTTTGGGTCTTTCTTCCGAGGCCCATCCTGACCCTGCAATAGCATCCTTCTGTCTAAATGACATCTGGCTTCAAGAGCCAAGCTGATGTCCGGACATGGGTTACTGGGGGTTTCCAAGCAAGGGGACAGCATCAGATAGGCAAGAGAGACAATGACCATGGGGTCATCCTTGTAGATGCAGAGCCTACCTTGACCCCCACCAAATCCTCCTCCAAAGGCATTTTCTAGAGAAGCAGGAGATGATGGTGCAGTTGTCCTGAGCAAAGGCAGGCAAGGGCGTCACAGACCGCAGCCCTTCCTTCTCCGTGATACTAGAGATTAAATCTATAGGTGTTCTGCCCCTGAGCCGTGGCCCCAGGCCCTTTATTTTAACACAGCGTCTCCCTAAGTTGCCTAGACTGGCCTTGAACTTTTGGTCCTCCTGTTTCCGTCTCCTGAGTAGAGGGCATTTCATGGGTGCACCGCTGCTCCTGGCTGACTTGCAACTTGAAGACAGAGCCAAGTCCGGCACACAAGATTCCTGACTTTTCTGTAGTATTGCACCTTAAGGAAGGCTTTAGGCCACACCTGCTGTCCCCACCCAAAAGGTGATGGCAGTTTTGGGGATACCTTGGATAGCAATCCCAGACCGGCTCCTGGGCAGGACCAGCCTCTGTATCCTTGTCCAGGACTGGGCCAGGTCCTCAGTACCTCAGGACCTCTCTAACTTTGCCTTCCTCCCTCTCTCCTTTCTTCCAGACCAAGTCTGAGTTCACAGTGGAGTTCTCCGTCAGCGACCACCAGGGGGTGAGTGTCTTCCCAGGCCCCTGGTCCCCTGGGAGGCATGTACTGGGCTTGGCAGCGTCCTGCAGGTGGCGTGGGGGAGAAGAGTCCAGTGGCAGGGGGCAGTGCTAATTCTCTGCCCTTGTCCTGCCAGGTGATCACACGGAAGGTGAACATCCAGGTCGGGGACGTGAATGACAATGCACCTACCTTTCACAACCAGCCCTACAGTGTGCGCATCCCTGAGGTAGGAGCCACCAGGACCGCCCTGGCCGCAAAACCCAGCTGGCTGCTCCAAGCCGCTCAGGGGGACGGACAGAGAGCCAGCTGGGCACACGGCCACTCCAGCTCTCTCCCTTCCCACCTCCAGCCCAGCATCCACTCTGTACTGGTTAGTGAGCAAGCTGGCACCTCTGAGAACAGAGGCTGAGGCAGTGGTCAGGAGTATGACTGGGCAGTGGGTGGCGGGAGCCTCAGGCCTGAGAGAGGACCAACTCTGGAGGAGGCCAACCCTGAAGCTGGAGCCAGCGGGTGGCAGGAGTTGGAGGGACAGATGTCGAAGCCTCTGCCCTGCCATTCACAGCCTGGACTGGGCTGCCTTAGCCTGAACCAGGTCCCGACAGGACTTGGGAGCAGGTCTTGGAGGGGCTTCCTCTGGCCCTGTGCCCTCCCCAAGGTGCTCACGCCTGGTCTGTGTGTCCTGAGTGTGGGTGCATGAGTGCATGTGTGGAAAATCAAGCCAGTGTTGGTAATTGAGAAGTACAAATTACTGCATTACAAACGCTTCGTTAATAAGCTGGCTGCTGGTTCCCTATGATGCTAGGGTTCTTGTTGCTCGTTGAATGTCACCATGGTGGCTGGGGCTGTCTATGCACTGGCAGTGATACAAAGATGCTGAATGTGGTGAGAAAGGACTTCTAACGGTGGGAAGAGGGTCCTTGAGCTTGTCCTCAGGGCTGTGGTTGGGCAGGGGGGTAAAGGTTGACTAGGAACAATGGGAGCTGGAAGCAGCTTGACACCGTGGCAGCTGGGTTGTAACCCCCTTGTCAGTTATTAGATCAGGAAACAAAGAAAGTCTTGAGAGAATGTGCCATAGCCTTGGCCTGGGAGAGTGACTTGCCCAGGGTCACACAGCTGTGACTTTGAGCCTTCTGACTCCTAGGGCAAGTTCAGACTCCCTCAGGGATGAAAATATCTTGTCCTCTGTCCCCACTCCCTAGCCCTCATTCATCAGCCGGGGGCCGAGGCTCCTACGCTGGGGCCGGATGGAGGATGGGGAGGCCAGATGTGTGGGTGGAGAAGCACCAGGATGCCTGTGCCCCTTCTTGGCCAGGCAGAGGCTGCTGTCCTAAGCATGGGGGGCACAATGCCCTGCACTCCGGCCAGTGTGCCCGGGGACTGCAGCTTGGCTCTGGGCTCCTTCTCATTTGGAAATCTCCCTAATTTAATTAAGGGGCTCTACGTGCCAGCCTGCACTCCGGGCTTGGGCTTGGAAGCCAAGGGCATGGCTCGGAGTTAATGAGCCTTGGACCCATTGCTCAGCTGCCATCCTGGCAGGCATGGCTGCCCTGCATCTTCCCTCAAGGGGTGGGGCAGCGGGCAGCCACAATGCAAGGGGACTGGGGTCATGTCCCTTCTCCCCAGCCCTTCCTCTCTGCCCCTTCAGAGATAGGGCCTGTAGCGCCCAGCCTTGTCGGGACCTCCAGGGTTCTCTGGGCAGCGAGCCCCTTCTGCCATTCATTTATTTAGCAAATGTTTGTCAAGTGTCTGCTCTTGGCTTGGCTCTGTGCCCGCTCATTCCTGGAAGCCCAGGCAGCGTGGAATGTAGGGATGACAGGAGTCAGAACTCGAGGCAGGAGACCAGATGGAGCCTCTGCCCTGTTCCCAGATTGCTGGGTCTGTTTAAGATGTCACTTGACCTCTCTGGGCTGTAGGGCTCCTTATCTAACAAATGGGAGGGCAGCCAGGATAAGGTGGCCCCTGCCTCCTGCCAGCGGAGAGGGTAGGCAGTTGAGGGCCAGCTGCAAGGACACACCATCCCTGGAGGGAGGCCCACAGGGTGTACCTGCTGGTGTGTAGACCTCCCGATCACTGCAGCCCTGATACTTGATGCCCTGCTTTCAGCTGCTCTGTGTGGCTGGTGGGGGTGTAGTATCAACTTAACGGAGGCCAAGCCACCAGCCTGGCCTGGTGTGGTCACCTGAGCTACCTGACTTAATTCCTGTTGGTCTTGCCCTGGAATTAAGCCTGAGGTTCTCTATGTGCACAGTTCACCTGGACCCCGCTCACCGTCAGCCCCTGCCTGAGAAGTGAATTCAGTGCAGAGGCCCTTGGATGTGAATGGGACGAGACTATCGCCCCGCGAAATAGGGGAAGAGAAAAGAGTGGATGCTGCAGGCCCTGGTGGGCTTCAGTGCAAGGGCTACTGCAGAGACTGGGAAATCTCAGCTGGCTTCCTGGAGGAAGTGGGTTTCCAGCAGAACCTGGCTGAAGTGGCAGTGGCATTGGAAGAGGAGGGAGGATGGAGTCAAGACACGTGGCTTCCAGTTGTAGCGGTGCCAGACTTTAGTCCTATCATGTCTCTCTGGTGACTTTAGTCTCCAAAGCTGTCAGACAGTTTTGTTGGAGAAGCCCCTTTCCTGGGGAGCTGATGTGCTATAACCCAAGGATAAAGCCCAAAAGAAGTTCATTCCAGTTTGGGCTGGATTGTTCCTTAGGGATGGCAAGACACTGGGCAGGGGGCTCTGTCTACTCAGCTGCTTCTCGGTATCTCAGCCACTACACCCAGCCCTTTTCTCCCTACCTGCTACTCCTGCAGCCCTGAGCTTGGTAGCAGTTGGTTACACGTGTCCAGAAGTCAGGAGCAGGCCTGGTGAGCAAGCTGCGGGGGTGGTGATGCAGACCTGGGCAAGGAGAGCTTTCCAACAGTAAGCCCCACCGCAGTGCTCACACAGCCGACCCCTTGCTTTGCTGAGGATGTGCTGAATGCCTCATCCCTGGACATAGGCCAGCAGAGGGGCCCTTGCCTCTGAAGCTGTTCAGTGATGGATCAGAAGGTCCCAGACTCTCGCAGCAGAACTTCTCAGGGACTGGTCAGGAGCATCTTCCTGGTCCTGCAATTCCACTAAGTCAGCTGGAGATAGCAGTGTGGGGATCTGACTTTTAACTCCTGTACTAACACTAATGCCCACCGGGTTTGAGGGCTCGTGGGACCACCCCTAGAGAGGTTCTGAGTGGTCCCAAAGACAGCCTAGCTTGGGTGAGAACTTTCAGCCCATCTGCATAGCCTAAAGCCCTGGCCCACAGGGACCCCAGCCCGCAGCCAGGAAGAGCGGGGTGTGGGAGGCAGTTCAAGGGCAGGCACAGCGCCTTGGCCCGCCCAGCCCGGCCCCTGCTCCGGAGGAGCCAGGCAGGTGTGTGTTTGGGTTTGTTTGTTCTCCTTTCCCCTCCCAGCCACACTTCTCCCCTCGCTCTGCCGTCCTCCATGTAATTATCCATTTTATCAGGGTGAAAGGCCCTGCAATTCACTTGTCGGAGCCCTAACGAGGCAGCGTGGATGCTTTCAAGTCCGTAAAGAAAAGGGAAATCCTGCTAGAATTGGCAACTTAATTCACCAAGCCAGCCTCGACAGACCTCATTAAGTCCCCGTGTATTCATTTCAGGCTAATGGCTGTCATGCTGACTGCTGTTTGATTTGCTGTAATAGACTTTTATGGCATGCCAATTTGCTCAAACGTGTTTGCCTGTGTCTGTGCCCAGCGGTGCTGCTCCGCTGCCTCCGTCAGGGGTGTGTGCTTGCCTCGCTGACCTTCAGCACTGTCCCCAGCCCGGCCCTCTGGGGCCACCCCTCGGCCCTGTACTGCATCCCAGGGAGGTGACCCTAGTGCCCGAGTGTGTGGGAGGAGGGCTGCCATGCTTAGAAGTCACATGGTTTCGGGTGACCTCTGGGTCCAAGAATCCAGGGGCTCGTGGAGTCTTGGGGTCACTGTGCCCTTGAAGTTCCGAGATGTCCCACCTCCTTGGCCTGTAATCTCAGCTCCTGTCCATCTGGCCTCAGCTTCTCTTTCCCTGTGTATCCCCTGTGTCACCTTCCAGTCCCTTCCTTCATCCCAGGGGCTGATTGAGTGTCCGTGTCCCTCACACACATTGTGCTCTTCTCACTAGCACCACGGCCCTGCCCAGCCCTACTCTGCCTGTCTGTCATTGTCCAGGTGTGCCCACCATGCCCTGACCCACAGTTTTTTTTTAACGAATACAATAAATATTTTTTGAACAGCTACTAAGTAGAGCCCAGGGATTCTGAGCCAGCTTGGACACACAGGGTAGTGAAAAGGACTCAACCGTCTTCCACCTGTGTACTTTAGACAGGTGACTTAACCCTCTTTGGACCTCAGTTTTCTTATATGTGGGATAAGTAAGAGTATCTGTCTTGCAGATTATTGTAAGAACCATAAAAATGGGCAGAGGTTATAGCTTAGTGGTACAGCGCCTGCCTGGCAAGCACAAGGTCATGAATTCGGTTCCCAGTACCAGAAAACAAAAAACAAAACCAAATCCATAAAAGTGTAGGTAGGGAAAAGTCCCCAGTGTACTTTGTGGCTCAGAGTATATATTTACTAAAATGATGGCAATTGAGACCCAAATCTTTGTCCTCAGGGAAGGATATTTTACAAAGAGAAAAACAAGAAAGTGATGTCCAACTACACTTAGATGTGTAACGCGTCACAGTAACTTCATGTGATAGAAGCGCTGTGGTCTCCATGTGAGGATTATTTACTTGGGAGCTTATAGGGTGAGCAGGAGGTTGTTAGAGGAGATCATGGTATCTCAGAATGTCACTCCCTGGGAACCTGTGATCTTTTTTTATGTGTGAGACTTTCCCAATGCCAGGAATGAATTCTAACCCCTGATCAGAGACACTGCTGAGGACATATGCTGCAGGGCATATGTCCCTTGCAGGTCCCCACAGTTGCCTCATGGAAACAAAGCCTGGCTGGAAGTGGGCCCCTGGACCTCTGCCCAGGTCCTGGCAGGTCCTGCCCAGGTCCTGGCAGGTCCTGCACAGATCCTTGTCATTGATGGCTTCAGGTGACCAGTTGTGAGCTATGGATGAGACTGCTCACAGGGGCCTGGGGCTGGAGTAGACAGCAAGAGCCTGTGAGAGAGGGCCCAGGGTGGGGTCCTTGCCCCAGCCACCTGGCTGCCCCCACTCTGTGCCACTTAATGAGGACAGTTGAGAATTACTCCCTGGACCTTGCCGGAAAGCAGTAGCAGGGAAGAAAAGCCATTTGTCAAGAAAACCAAGTAACCTGTTTCTTGGACAATAGCAGGAATAAATCGCTGCTCTTACGGAGGGCTCCCTGTGTACCCAGTGTCCTGCTGTCCTTGTGGGACCTCACTGAGCCCCTCTACACTCACAGGCAGTCACACTTGCCATTCCCAGGCAACACCCACAGATCTGCCCTGCGTAAGGTCAGTGATCTGTCCTCGGCAGGTACAGTGACAGGGTTGGGATGAGCCGATTGCGTGGCTCTTGACCTGTGGATTCACTTCCACCTGCAAAATGGGAATAAAACTTCCTGCCTTTCCTGGGCTGGCACGAGGCTCCAGTCACTGAGGTCGTGCACTGAGATCAGCCAGGAGGAGCAAGTGCCTGGCCTGCGGTTGTGGCTACAGTTGTTATCATTGTACACGTGTGTGTGTGGGAAGGAGTATGAACCGGCGTCCTCAGCACCAGCCCACTGGTGCATGCGCAGTGTGACAAGCGTTGCTCAAATGCAGAGAGTTGAAGGACAGCGCCGTGCCGCTCCCTTTGCTTGGTGGGTGATCGTGAGGATGAAAGGAGCATTTGTACAGTGGGGTGTGTCCCCGGGGCGAGGGCTTCCGTTATGTCACGGGTACCCGCTGGGTCAGGGTGCAGGGCGGCCTGGTGCTGGGCTGTGGATGGTCACCGCAGATACCCCACCTGTCTCCCCCCCTGGCACTTGAGACCCAAGAGCTTATTTCTCTGAACTGGTGCCTGCTGATGCCTGCCAGGTCCTGGACCTCAGCCATGGCCTCATCCGTGGCATGTGGGAAACCCTAGAGTGGTGGCTGGTTGAGGCTTGGAGCATGTGGAGATGAACTTGGCCAAAGAGGCCAGTGTATTAGCACCCCCAGGGCTGCAGCAGCGCCAGCCGCCTGGGTGCGTGTGCCTGGCAGGTGCTGCATGATTTATAAACTACATCCTCAGGTTGCAGTGAGAGGTGGGGGAGGGAGTTCCCTATGGTGACGGCTCCACTCATGAGAGTGTCATCGCCCCCCATGCCAGGGAAAGCAGCCCCTTGACGGGCCGTATTAATTTATTCCTTGGGGCCATGGTGCCTGCGGCCCTCTGCATCCATAACCACCAGCCTATTGATCTGGGAAAGAGAGACCAATAAATCAACCCAAGCATGGCCTCCTGCTGTCCAGAGCTGGGCAGGTTGGTCTCACCAGTCCAGGACGATGTCTCTATGCCCCTCTGTGGACACCCTGAGGATCTTTGCCTTCTCCTGTCTTCCCCTGGCATTGGCACAATGACAAATCTGGGACCCTCCTCTTTCACAGCAGGCCAGTGCCACAGCCTCCAGCATCCTGGGTGATGAGCGACGGGCTTGCGGGGGGACACTGCACACACACATGTGTGCACACACACATGCACACGGGCCCCAGGCTGCCTGCTTCTGCACTGTGCTGAGGGGCTGTACTCATTTAAATAACTCATCTTCCTTCCCACCTAGAGGTTTCACTATCTTTCATTCGTCCCCATGACACCTGTGTCAGTGAGGAGGGAATGAGTCTGCATTTTATAGAGAAGAGAACCACCTACTTGAAGTCGCCCTCCACCCAGCCAGAGGGCATGTGGCCCATCTGCTGTGGCAGTCACAAGTGTGCACACAGCACTGTTTGTGACAAGTAGGCGACCCCCGCACCCCCCATATCTGCCACCCTAGTCCCCACCTGTGGGGAAAGTTCACATCTTCCCGCTACCTGCTCCTGCTTCCCAGGTGCCGGGAGAGAATAACCCTCCACCCCCGCTTGACTCGGCCCCAGGGAGCTCAGCCTAGCTTCTCCTCAAGCTTAGGGGTTCCCTGTTCCCTCTGATCCCCAGTGGAGGGAAGTCCAGGACCCCTGACTCCCATAGCTTCAGTAACAACTTCTTCCAGTCCGTGAGGTGGGGCCATGGGCACCACAGAAGAGGACAGTGTGGAGGCAGGAGCGGAAGGGACCCTCGTGCCACGGACATCACTATTTGGTTTCGATGGTGATGATGTTCTCAGTGATGCCCGTTTCCTCATCAGCTGAAGCGGGGGGTCTGTAGGGCTGTGTGATTCTTGGGCATTGCTGGGCAGGGCCCTCTGCTGTGCACACCACACAGGGAGCTGTGCAGAGCCAGCTTGCAGCTGTTAGGGATTCTCTGGCTCGAGCTGAGACACCTTCTGTTGTGCCTAGTCCATTAGAGTCTTGAAATGGAAGTTATCAGTCACTGCTGCCCTGACACTTAGCGCATGGTCCCACATTCCTGGAAGCCTTCTGTCACCTTTCAGCTCTTTATCTGGAGAAGGGTGTGGGCCTCTGCCTGCACCCTTTTCCTGTAGGCAGTGTGAGTTCTGGTTGAGGGTGGGTTTGGGAAACAGCAGTCTAGGGAGGCCCCCTCTTCAGCCAGGAGCAGCGCTGACCTCATTCTGTGCCATGAGGACTGGTGGCTGACTATGACACAGGGCCTGGGTCCGTTGCTTCACCTGGGGACAGGGCCACACACACAGCCTGGGTGGGGGGGAGCCTCTGAGCCTCAGTATCTCCATCGGTGAAGTAGGGAGCATGGAGAGGTAGTTCTGTGGGGACATATGTATGACACTGCAGGCATAAAGTAACACTTGGTGGATGACAGCTGTGACATTCATTGTGAAAGTCCCCCAAGAACTTTGGAAAGGTTGCCAGGACATGCAGGGAATGGGTGGGCAACCTCATCGCCAGGGACTAGAGGGCTGATGGCAGGGGTCACTGACCAGAAGCTGACAGTCCAGGGGACATGGGAAATATAACCCAAAGACGTGACAAGGAAAAAATGGAGACAGAGCTGTTGAGAAGTAATGACAGGTTGAGTGCCCTCCATGGACTGTCCCAGCACCGAGGGACTATTGCGGTCCTTTACCCTGACCACACTCTGTAGGTGTCAACACAACCAGTGAGGGCACATGCAGGTTTGCCTGAGGACACCTAGCCCATTAGTGTCACACCACTGGGGACTAGAGGTGGCAGGGAAAGACTCAGGAACCTGTGAAACAGAGCCCATCCCTGAGCCAGAGGCACACGGCATGTTTCCGGGGGTCTGAGTGTCTGGAGCCATCCTGCTGGCCTCCTTCAGCCCCAGCCCCTCCTGGATGCAGGCCCCAGGCCCCGCAAGGGCACTGGGCTGACCTCAGCGCACCACCACGCCTCCTCCTGCCCTCTTGGCGGTGGGACTCGGTCTCACTCTTCACTTTCCCCTTATCCTCACAAGTTTAAATATTGTCACAACAGCTTGGGGACAGGCGCAGCAGCCCTGCGACATTGCAGCCCACGCATAGTGGGCTTTGTTGATGTGTTTGTGGGCTGCCCGACCAATCTTGTTTCCAACCAGGAGGGGGAAACAGGAGAGCGCTTTTGGTGGGTGGAATTATTATAATTTCTCTGATTCCTTAGCAGCCTTTAATTACTTCACAACTTCGTGGCGCTGGCTAGAAGCCGCGAGGGGCTGGACTCTCTCTTCATAATAACCTTAAGTGGAAACTGCCTGTCCGTCTATTAAAAAGCCCACTCTTCTCTCCAGATGAGATAATGCCACCGGGAGATTGCACCAGGGTATAATCACTAGGTACAATACAATCGGCCCAGCTCGCTGTCTTCACCGTCAAGCGGCCAGCCCACCTCTCAGGCGTGGGGACAGCCAGTCACGGAGAGCCAGATGCCCGGTCACGTCCTTGTCCAGGAGGGCACGGGCTCAGGCTGGTCCCTTCTGCCGGTCCCGCCTGAGAGGGAGGGAGCTGGTGTGGAAGTCCCTCCCACTGCCCGTGACTCCCTCCTGGGCTGTCCTGCACAGACCTTGTGTTTCAGGGACCCATCAGTTCACATGAGCTGCAAGCTGTCCTCTGTCCACACCACAGTGCTCACGTTGCTGCAGCCCGGGCATGGTGCTATGCCTGTCCCTAAGAGGCCAGCGTCCAGGCTGCTCTGCCAACTTCCTCCCACCATTGAGCCCAGCCCAGCCAAGAGGCGGGGGGGGGCTGGTCCTCTCTGTGACACTGTATGGATGAACACATTGTAGCACTTGGCCACCTGATTCCCTCCGAAGGGGCCTCCAGGAGACCTGAAGGCACAAGCACCCACGCTTCCAGGCTGCTCCTTCTGCCCACTCATCCTAGCTTCTAACCCCAGGGGACCCTCACCCTCTGTCTCCCGACCTGGCCTGGCCTTTCCTTCCCGGGCTCAGCTGGCTCAAGCCAGTGGGCGGCCCCTCAGTCTTGGGCACCTCTCTATGCTCGCCCAGCTGGGGCAGTTGAGTGAGGCGGCAGGGCTCTGACAGCTAGGTGGCTGCTTGTCCTGGGCCTGCCCATCCTCGGGGCGTTGGGGGTTGGGTGTAGTTATGTGCTTCCCCCAGTTGTTCATTGTTAAATGAACACCTGTGGTGAGGTATTAGGAGGGAGAAATCTTAATCCGATTGTGGCATTTTGGGGGGGTCCTTTGGGAGGGGGCCAGAGTTGGAGGAGTTTGTCAGAGGGAGCCCCTGCCTGAATCCTGGACTTCACAGAAGAAAGCAGGAGATAGAGGACATAAATGTGGCAGCTGCTCCTTCTCTTGCCACAGGAGGCCCTGCATGGCCCTGCACAGCCCAGGGACTCTCTACCCCTCACCGGATGCAGGCCTTTGACCCTGGACCAGAGCTGAAACCTTTTCTTTATAAGTCACCCTGCCTCAGGCATTTCATCATAGCAACAACAAATGTGCGAATACAGTGGGGATCAAAGACAGTAGGATGTCTTGCTTAAAACTTCATGCATTTGGCATGGATGAAAGATTTTCTCCCATGCTCTGTCCCAGGCCTCTGTAGTTTTCATTTTGCTTTTCCTTTTTTTTTTCACTTTTTTTTCAGAGTAAGCATATTTCTTGGACATAGGTGTGGACAATCATGTGTTTAGCTCTGTGAGTTCTTAGTGAGAGCATTTGTGTGACCACACCCAGATTAAGAGGCAGATTTTCAAGCAAGGCGTGGTGGCACATGCTTGTAATCCCAGCGCTATGAGAGGCTGAAGCAGGAGGATTGCAGGTTGAAGCCCAACTTGGGCAATTTAGTGAGATCCTATCAAACAATTTTTTTATAAGAGAAAAAGATTCAACTCAGTGAAGGCTCTACATTGAATCCCTAATACCACTGAAGAAGAAGAAGAAGAAGAAGAAGAAGAAGAAGAAGAAGAAGAAGAAGAA